>JAWDJD010000004.1:242261917-242429417 GCA_035047305.1 Bradypodion pumilum
TGGGGTCCCCACGGGCCGAGATGTACAACTGGGTGTCATCCGCGTACTGATGGTACCGCGCCCCGTGGGAACGAATGATCTCACCCAGTGGCTTCATGTAGATGTTAAATAGGAGAGGAGAGAGCACCGAGCCCTGAGGCACCCCATACTTGAGGAGCCTACGGCTGGACCTCTCACTTTCTAACCACACCGACTGGGTACGGCCCTCCAGAAAAGAGGAAAACCAGGACAACACGGTGCCCTGGATCCCCAGTCCTTTGAGCCGTTCCAGAAGGATACCGTGGTCAACAGTATCGAAGGCCGCTGAGAGGTCAAGAAGAGCAAGGACGGATGGATAACCCCCGTCCCGCTCCCGCCAGAGATCATCCATCAGTGCGACCAATGCCGTCTCCGTGCCATACCCAGTAGTCTTATCGTTATCCGATTTTTAACGTTATGCGATACATGTATTGCATAATGTTAAAATTCTATGGGATGAATCGCATAATGTTAAACTCCATGGAGATACATTGTAACCAGCACAGACTTCAGCGAACGTTATGCAATACATCCCATATGATTTTAACATTGTGCGATGCCACCTGATCACACCCTAAGTTGTATTAGGTGTTCTTAAACAAAAAACCCTGAGCTTCAATAAGTAACTTCTCTGGACTATTGATCCCAGATTCATACAGCCAGCATGTCAGTGGTCACTAGAGTTATACTGCAAAAAGGTAACTTGTTTAAGCCCTGACAAATCTAGCATGGATTTTAATACTGTAAAGATGCCAGTTATCTTGTCCTGATGTTGTCAACTACTGATAAGCAGGCGTGAGAGCTGTTTAAGGAAGGAAGAAGTACAAAAGAGAGATGACATAGTTGCATGCTAGACGATTAGTCTCATGTTCCTTATTATAATATGGAAGCAGTAAATAATATTACTAGGCTGCTATCCATATAACTTCCCTAATGTCCCTTCATCCTATTCCATTAATAAACATTTTGGCTGAAAT
The DNA here is from genome assembly GCA_035047305.1 of Bradypodion pumilum. Lineage (NCBI taxonomy): Eukaryota > Metazoa > Chordata > Lepidosauria > Squamata > Chamaeleonidae > Bradypodion > Bradypodion pumilum. The sequence continues at coordinate 242,262,913 of JAWDJD010000004.1, forward strand.
CCCCTAATAAGCAGCAAAGGTAACAGCGTTCCGTGCACTCTGGTGTCTAGTCATGCCTGCCACATGACCACGGAAACGTCTGCAGAAGCAGACAATGCTGGCTCTTCGACTTTGAAACAGAGATGAGCACTGAACCCTAGAGTCGGATACGACCGGCTTTCGGGCAAGGGAAACCTTTACCTTTAAAAGAATAGATCCATTGAATCAGTGGGGATTTGGAATGGTCTGGTACATTATTTTACACTGACTACCTAATGTAAAATTCAGTGCAAATCAGCCTGCAGTCTATCCACATCCAATCTGTATTATTTTCTTTGCTGCTGGGGCTTGTGCGGTTTTACAGAACAAAAAGAATTCACATTGGTTCAGATAGTGTGATCACTTGAACTGATGCAATGGGGGACCATAATCTGGCTCGCCCAACTTCATAGGTCAAGGTGTGTGTTAAGAGGAAACAAGGAAGCACTTCTGGGTGTTGAGATTCCCTGTGGAATGACGTCATTTTATGTTAATCACCTGTTAGTTTAATAGGATTTTACCTAGAAATGCTAGCACTGTTTTTATTTTCTCTCTATCATTTATGCCACTTAGCCTAACTGAAGCCATTTTAGAAAAGCACACTCCACCATTTTACCCAGTCACCGGGGAGGGCACCTCTTGTACTGTTCCCAAGGCTAAGCTCCAGGAACAGTACCAAAAGAAGGTCCAATCTCAGATACTTTAGTGTATGGGAGTCAAGACACACGGCACAGCCAAGGGCTGGGTTAACTCAGGTTTATTGCATGGTGGACAGAGGGAACATGAGGTAATGGCGGACAAACAGCTCTATATATATGGTAGTAACGTATTTGAATGTGGCTCCACGATAGTCCATTGGCTACGGGCCCGCGTGACGTCATGGCGAGTCACGCCCTTCTTGTCCAGGTGTAGGTAGCGGCGGGAAAGCTTCCCGCGCTGCGGTCTTTGATGGGTTTGAACCAAGAGAGCTTGGACGCTCGCTGCTGCCAGCTGGTGGTCATTAGCTCGCGTCCTATTACAGGGTTTATAGTGATACAGCTGAAGGTTACATTGTTACTCATAGGCAAGGTTACATTAGTTCAGATACATTGATATCACATGTGGAAGGTTACACTGTTAGAACACAACACTCCTCCCCCCTAGGATGAGACGAAGTCTCTCAGCCAAGATGGCTTATTTCGAACACGCTGGGGTCTCGGCGCGGGCTGCCCTGCCCTGGCTTCGCTCCCTCCTCCTTGCTCCCTGGCTTCCTGCCCTGTAATGGGAGAGGATGACTTGTTAGTGGTTTGCCGCGGCTCTGCGGCTTTGTTGGAGGGTGTGTGCTTTGTTTGGGACGAACCGGGGGCACTAGGGGCTAACGAAAAACCCCTCTTCTCGCTTGGATGGGCGGGGGAACACTCCAAAAAACCCCCCCCGGCTAGCAAAATCAAAATCAAAATCAAAATCGGATTCGGGGGAAGCGGCGGCGGCGGCCGCACACTCCTTTTCCCTCCCCCCGGGCTCCGATAGAACTGGGGTATCAAAAGGATATGAGTCGGGACCACTGCTTTCCCCCCTGGCTTCGGACTGATGTCCCTCACTGTCTCCCCCTTGGGCTAAACGGGTGGGGGAGAACCCTATCGCTGAATCCTGCTGCTGAGCCCCACCGATCGGCCCCTCACTCACTCGGCGCCTCAGTTGGTCAGCGTGCCTCCTCCAGAGGAGGCCGGTGCTCGTTTCCACCCGATATGACACCGGTCCCGTCTGTTCTATTATCGTCCCTGGCACCCAGGCCGGGCCTGCGTTGGCATAGTTCCTGCAGTGTACAGGATCGCCTACGCCGAAACCTTTCGAGACTGCTAAACCTATGTTCTTCCCCTTGTCCTCGACCCTCGACGGGTCCAACCTGGACAAAAGCGTGGTCAGTTTCCTCCGCATCAGCAGCTCAGCCGGCGAGTATCCAGACGCTAAGGGGGTTACTCTGTACGCTAACAGGAATTGACAAACTTGGTGATTTAGGTCTCCCGGGCCCATGCGCCGCAACGCATCCTTTGTTGTGCGCACCAACCGTTCCACTTGGCCATTCGTGGCCGGGTGAAACTGCGCGGATGTGATATGCCGAATTGCATTTGCCTCCATGAATGCCGCGAACTCAGCGGACGTGAAACAACTGGCGTTATCGCTGACCAGAGTGTCGGGTAAACCGAACGTGGAAAAGACCCTCCTTAGCTGGCGAATGGTAGTGGTGGAGGATGTGCTCTTTACCGGAATGACCTCCAGCCACTTAGAGTATGCATCCACTACCAGGAGAAACATGGTCCCTCGGAACGGGCCAGCAAAATCTACGTGCACTCTGGACCACGGTCCCCTTGCTGCGTCCCATTCCCTATGCGGGAGGCGGGCCACCTCCGGTCGGGAGCACTGACATGCCTCGCAAGTGCCGACCATATGCTCTATGTCGGCGTCCAGCTGGGGCCACCAGAAGTAACTCCGGGCCAACGCCTTTGAACGGACGATCCCCGGGTGGCTGACGTGCAACAGCTTTAGCACCTTTGGCCGCAGGGACGTAGGAACCACCACCCGTTGGCCCCACAAAAGGCACCCCCTCTCTAACGACAATTCTACTCGCTTTCGGAAAAATGGGTCGAATTCCGTGCCTGGGGATGACGCCGGCCACCCCTTCTGTACCCACGAGCATACTTTCTCTAGAATTCTATCCTTTCCGGTCGCCCTGGCAATGTCGGCCGGTACTATTGGGGGTGACTCTAAGACCTCTATTAGCAATACCTGGCGGTCTCTTCTTATCCGTGCTTTTTGGTCGTCCGACAAGGGTAACGGTGACCGTGAGAGCGCCTCTGCATGGCTGATCTCCTTCCCTGGCCGGTATTCTAACTCATGTTGATATGCGTTAAGAAAAATAGCCCACCGCAGCATCCTTGGGGACAGGATCTGTGGCGTGGGCTTATTTGCAGTGAATATTCCTAACAGGGGTTTGTGATCAGTCACGATTTTGAACGGCCGACCATACAGAAAATCGTGAAATTTTTTGGTTCCCGCTACTATCGCAAGTGCCTCCCTATCGGTCTGTGCGTAATTCCGCTCTGCTTGGGACAGGGACCTTGAATAAAACGCTATCGGGGCCTCCCTTCCGTTGTCCAACACGTGGCAAAGCACCGCCCCCACCCCCACCGGGGATGCATCGCAGACTAAAACTATGGGCCGTTTGGGGTCGAAATGAGTCAGGATGGCCTCGGACGTGAGGAGTTGCTTTAACTCTGTGAACGCTCTTTCTTGCTCGTCACCCCACAGCCATTTTTCCTCCTTTTTAAGTAACCGATGGAGCGGCTCGGCAACAGACGCCTTCCGCGGAAGGAAGGTATGATAGAAATTGAGGAGCCCCAGAAACGACTGTAGCTCGGTTTTGGAAGTGGGGCGGGGAGCTTTCTTGATTGCGGCTACCTTCGATTTGGACGGCCTAATTCCTTCAGGCGTGACACGGAACCCTAAAAACTCAACCTCTGTTTCGAAAAATACACATTTGTCTTTTCTCAGTCGTAGCCCCGCTTTCTCGAACACGGTCAGGACCTTATCCAATCTGTGAGCTAGCTCGGCCTTATTCCCCCCTGTTATCAACACGTCATCAAAGTATGGCAACACCCCCTCCAGCCCCTTCAGGAGGCGTTCCACTAGCGACTGAAAAATGCCGGGTGCCGAGTTCACGCCGAACTGCAACCGCGACACCTGGAACGCCCCCTTATGTGTGACTATTGTTTGTGCCGCCGCTGTGGCGGGGGTTACCGGGAGTTGCTGGTAGGCCTGTGCTAAATCAAGTTTAGCGAAACACTTTCCCCCATTCAGCCTGGCCAGGAGGTGGCTGACCACCGGCACCGGGTATGCATTAGGGCGGATTGCCTTATTAATGGTACACTTATAATCAGCGCAAATGCGCACCTCCCCGTTAGCCTTCAGTGCTGTTACAATTGGAGTCTCCCACTCCGCGGAATCCACAGGAACAAGAATCCCCTGACCCACCAGTTTGTCCAGTTCCGCCTCTATTTTGTCCTTTAGCGCGAACGGTACCCTGCGCGGCTTGAGTCTTATCGGGCGGACCTCCGGGTCTAGGTCGAAGGCTACAGGGGGTCCCTTGAACTTTCCCAGTCCACTTTTAAAAACGTTGGGGTGTGCGTTACACACCGCTTGTATCGGGTCCTCCCCTACGGCATGCACTCCCCCTATGAACAGACCTAAAGGCTGAAACCACTGTGTCCCGAGGAGGCTACAACTTCCCCCTTTGAGTACCACTAGGGGAAGTTCCGCAGAGTGTCTCTTAAAACGAACCCGGAATGTCCCGACCCCCAACACTGGAATGCTATTCCCCTGTACGTCCCGTAGTGTGGCCCTCAACGCTTTGAGCTTGGGCCGCATGTGGGGGTCGATCCTCAAAAACTCTCTCTGGGGAATTATAGAATAGGAGGACCCCGAGTCAATTTCCATCCTAATAGGGGTCCCTTGTACTAGTACCTCAACGAAGTAATGGGCCTGTCCCGCAGAAACGCTGAGCACAGGAGCGTCGACCTCGCTGTCGTCCGAGATGCGGCCCACGCCGTCCTGCTTCCTCGTGGTCCGGGCGCCATCTTTGGACCTCGCCGGACGGTCCGGCCTGGCTGAGCGGTCCTGCGACTGTCTCCGGCCCTCTTTCCATTTCCTGCACGCCTTGGCGATGTGCCCCCGACGGCCGCAGTTGAAACACTCGGCTTTCCTGAATGGGCACCTCACGCGCTCATGGGCCGCTCCGCAACCATCGCAGCGGCGCCCTCCTCTCCGGACCTTCTGGACCTCTTCGCCGTCGCTGCTTTCGGAAGATGACTTCGAGATCGGTCGGGTTGCATGCACCGACTGACCGGACTTCCCGTGCGACGAGTTTTCCGCTTTGCCGGCCCTCGGACGCCACTCACGCCACTTGTGCATCTCGTCTACTCCAGCATTCGTGGACTCCGCGGCTTCCGCGGCCTCTACAACCTCTTCCAGTGTGGGTGGTGGCTCCTTGTTCATGAGGCTGCGCTGCACTTCCTTGTCCTTCAGGCCGCACAGCACTCCGTCCCTGAGGGCCATCTCTAGGAAGTGGTCCCATCTGCAGGGGGCGGCGGCTACCCTCATGGCCGATACGAATGCTTCTACCGACTCGTCCGGCGCTTGGACTCGCCTCCAAAACGCGCTCCGAGCGGGAAACATTGCCCTCGAGGGTCGGAAACGCTCACGCAGCAGTTTCATGATGTCCCCGGCTTTGAAATCACTCATCTTCTTCGGTGCAAGAATGCCCACCAGCGTCCGCTTAGTCTCCATTCCAAGCATGCGGGTGAGGATGGCCCTCTTCCGTTCCTCATCGTCTTCTTTGACTTTGAGTTCCACCAGTGCCGCCTGGAAGTCCATCTCAAAAAGCTCCCAGTCTTGCGGTTTGGTGATGTTGAACCCGCTCTGTGTCCTGGCTCCGTGGGGATCCATCATCCCACCTTCGTCGCCAATTTAGTGTATGGGAGTCAAGACACACGGCACAGCCAAGGGCTGGGTTAACTCAGGTTTATTGCATGGTGGACAGAGGGAACATGAGGTAATGGCGGACAAACAGCTCTATATATATGGTAGTAACGTATTTGAATGTGGCTCCACGATAGTCCATTGGCTACGGGCCCGCGTGACGTCATGGCGAGTCACGCCCTTCTTGTCCAGGTGTAGGTAGCGGCGGGAAAGCTTACCGCGCTGCGGTCTTTGATGGGTTTGAACCAAGAGAGCTTGGACGCTCGCTGCTGCCAGCTGGTGGTCATTAGCTCGCGTCCTATTACAGGGTTTATAGTGATACAGCTGAAGGTTACATTGTTACTCATAGGCAAGGTTACATTAGTTCAGATACATTGATATCACATGTGGAAGGTTACACTGTTAGAACACAACAGATACTGAGATGAGAACACTGATAGCCAGCCACCTGCTATCTTTAATCTATGCACAAAACTGTCACTTTGACAAGTCAATTAGCACTTTCTTGGGACAGTTTCTCATGGGAAAAGGTATAAAAACCTAGCTAATTTTTTAAAGTGAGAAGTCCGTTCTCCAATGCTATGAGGACCCGTATCGCTTGTCATCTTGATGGATCCTGCTCCGTACCATCCTGTATGGGGCAGCAAAGACAGCCGCTGCTTACTTTAGGCAAGTGGTAGCATATTGCTTTCTTTTATTTCTTAGGGCAAGTAATATTTTAGTTTAGTCAGAATTAGTTTTTCTTCATATTCTGCATTTACTGAACTTTGCTATTTTCCCACTAAAAACCATAAAAGGAATTGGTTTGTCAAGCTTGCTTCTTTTCGCTCCTGTTGCCAACGGAGTGAATTGGGGAAGGGGAACTTTAGCAATAAGGCCTTATTCCTGGGAAAGAGAACTGTGTCTATTTTGTTTCAACTTCGTGGAGTTTGCTGCCTAGGACAAGAAACTTCGCCATGCACCCAGGGATTCAGCAAGTTACTGCAAAGGTAACAGAATCACTCCCACACACCTTTCACACAGTCAAGGCTAAAAGTTCCCTAGAAGCAAGATAAGGGTGTCTTTCATATGGGAAAGTGGCGTTCTGTCCCAGGGATCTTTGCAGCTCAATTTCCCCTGTGCAGTTTGTCCTAGATCGCCATTTCTCTACGAACCTATGAGCCAGAATTATCTGGACCAAGTCATCCTCTGCCAAGCCTAGAGGAAGCCACCCTTTCAGCCCGCTAGCCAGCCAAACCTCTAGCGAGGGGGGAGCAGAGCCTGCCGACCGGTGGAAGCGACCCTGATACCGGGAATGTCAATTTCTCTCAACTAAAAACCCCCTTCATCACCAAATCATTCATCCCACCCCCCACAAAAGGCTTGGTGCCAGCGCCAGTAGACTAGATTAATTTAAGACCAAAAAGGGAAAAGGAAAAACAAATGAGGAAATGGCAGTCAACCTTTTTTTTGCAGCTTGCTAAGGTAGCTCCGCTGCTGTCATGCCGCCTACAAATCTGTTTGCTCCATTGTGAAGCACTCAGCTCTCAAACTGCTGACCTGCCAGGCTAAACCTAGCTGATCAACTGTTACTGTATCTCTATTTTACCCAGATGGAAGAATAAATTTGTTCACACTGTGATTTGTCCACACTGTGATTGATTTGGACTCCAAGTCTAGATAATAAACAAGCCTCCTCCTACTTTTCAGTCTTCCATGGACACATTTTATATCCATAAGAACATAAGAACAGGGGGCGTGGCTAAGATGCGGATGCATTAACACACTTTCCTCGGAGCTTGCGCTTCTCAATGAGAAAAACAATGAGAAAATAAACATAGAGAACTATAATTTTTCAAAGATTGGCAAGAAGAAAGTTTATAGACCTCGTAACTGAAAAGGCTTGATCCGGAAGGTCGGAATTCGGGAGCGTTTTGGCTGGGAGGCTAGCGGCGCAAGCAGCGGCCTCACCAGCTGAGTCGTGGCAAACAGGACTGCCAGGAGATCAGGAGAAACAATGAAAATGTGAGTTGTTGAAAATAAAGACACGAATTTGGAAGTGGTGGCTGGCGCGGCTGAGGGGGTGAGAAGGAGAGTAAAAACGAAGGAAAAGCAAGTGTGTAAAGGAGTGAGGAGGAGTTAAGAGGGAGAGCGGAAGAGAGAAAGTTTGTGAAAGGAGATTAATGGCGGCGGTGAAGAAGGAAATTAAAAGTTAGAGTGACTAGTGACTGAAGACGGGAGGGAAACAACTGGAGACGGTTTCTGGAGCGATTTTTGGAGTGTTGTGGAGAGTCTGAAAGGAAAGGAGAGAAGGAGAGGAGAAAGATAAAGAAGGAGAAGTGAAGGAACGGAGAGGGTTGCTGAAGGACGGGAGGTGTAAGAACAGAAGAAGTATGGAGGTTGGAGTGCTCGGAGGAGAAGGGAGGCGGGGCCCCAAGGCTGGGGACTAATGGCGCAGCTGTAATTTTACTTCATGGACCAAGCAGTTAAGTACCGAGTAACATAAACTCTTTAAATACCTTGGATTTCCCTCCTTCCTTTGCAGAACAATGTTTTTTTCTTTTGTAATTAATTTTTCAGACCCCTCGGACTCTTTTGCCCCTTTATGTTCTTTTTTTCTTTTCTTTTTTGCTTATTTGGGGTACCTGACTCTCCTTTCCCTGTTACCTTTGTTCTTCTTGTTTATTTGGTTTCAATTTGTTTTGCCTTCCTCCATCAAGATTTTGGACAACAGTTACTGTTTTTTTCAATTGTTTTTGGGCCGTCTTTTCCCCACTTTTTGATGCATTATTATTGTTTTGGTTAATACATGAAAATCTTCAATCAAGTTTTGGGCTTTTGAAATTATCAACCCTTTTTTTCATTGGATAACAGTAAAGCAGCAAAGCAGCAACGCAGTTTAGGAGCATTTTTTCTTGGATTACAATCTTATTAATGGTTTGCTATACAGAAGCTGATCTGCTCTGTCTGGGCATAAAGTAAAGGGATTAATAAAGGGGCTGAAAGCTTGAACTAATTGACATTAAAAACTGATTGAGAATCTGGATTTGGTGGAAACCAAGTAAGTGGACATTTGGATTATAAATTGAGTGGGATTTGAAGATTTGGCACACAGGATTTGAGGTTGGGCATAATTTTTGCTGAAGACGTCAATGCAGATTGGATTACAAAGTTACTAAAAATTTGGTTATAAGATATTAACCCACAAATAAGGCTCCGAACATAAGTGAATTGGGAAAGGCCAAGAGCTGGAATTGGAAGATAATAAAAGTTTGATTATATTGAAAGAATTGGTTGAAATTACAATGGATAAATTTGTGAAGGGAAAGGCGACAAAGGAAGAGGAGGTGGTGAAGCCTAAGAGGAAGGAGAAGGAGAAAAATGAAACTGAGGATACACCCCCATCATCTATATCATCGGAATCAGTATTATTGGACCAAACACAATTAATGGTTGAGATGGGTAAATTGTTTAAGAAATTAAATAAGATGGAGGATGCAAATGTGAAGGGTTTTCGGGAAATGAAGGAACTAAGAGGGAAAGATAAAAATGAAATTATGGTGAAACAAGATAAAATGTACACAATGTTTCAGGATTTTGCCCACAAAGTTGATTTTACTTTTCAGAAGTTGGAAACAAGAGTTAATCTGAAGCAAAATGATGTGAAATTGATGCAGGCTGAAGTGAAGGGGTTGCAAGAGGAAGATAAGGAAATTAAAATAAAGGTAGAAGGACAAGGGAAAAGGATAGACATGGTGGAAGAGATGATGAGGAAACAGAATATTGTGATACACAATTTACTGGAGAAAACGCCAGACCATTTGAAAGACAGAATAATTGATTGGCTGAATAATTTGAAAACGGGAAAAGATTATGTCAATGAAGACATTGCAAGTGTTTATAGACTGGGATCGAGAAGAGGGAGGAGTGTTCAAAGGAATGTCTTGGTTAAATTTGCAAATTGGGGCAATAAATTAAAGGTGATGGCTTTTTAAAAACAAGCTGGGTCTGGCGCTTTAAAAATTGATGGAAATGATGTGGAAGTATACAACGATATTGCTGTGGATTAACGTGTGTGGCGTTATAAAATGAAGCCTGTGACCAAGATGTTGATTGCACATGGGATAAAATACAATTGGAGGTTCCCACAGCAACTAAGATTTTTTTACGACAAAAAATGCATACAATTGATGCTGACACTGATGCACTATATTATCTTAGTACAATTGAAATGATAGATTTGTCTTCAAGAGAGGGGTTGGCAATAAGAAAGGATTTGTTGGAATCAGGAGGCATAAGAAGAGAATATGGAGGTCAGGAGCAGGAGGGGGCAACAGGGGGGAGGGAGGAGGGGTCCAAAATTGATAATGTGGAAAAGGAAGGCTGAAGTATAAGGATGGAGAAATTTAAGGAGTGGCTGTGTGGTGTTAGGGAGGTCTTGGGATTGTATGCATAAAAGTGTAAAAAAAAAGGAATTGTATTAATGAGAATGTGCGTGGGCAGTTTGAGGTTTGCAGTTACATCTTCCACGTTCCCCCCTCCTCTCTTTGGTTGGCAAAGGCGGATTTTTCTTTAATATTGTAAAGGAAAAGCATGGGGAGGGTAGAGTAGAATGTTTGTTGTGTTAGTTTTAGTTTTAGTTTTAGTTATGGGAATAGAGGTTGCACATTCATTGGAGAGATCGGAGATGACAGAAGATCGCTTTTTGGTAAATTATGAGGAGTATTAAAGTAATATCCTGGAATGTGAAAGGTACAGGACCTCAAGTTAAGAGGAAAAGAATAGAATTAGCTTTAAGAAAGGACAGGCCGGATGTAGTCTTTTTGCAGGAGACCCACCAAAAATCACAAGATGTGAATAAGATCTTTTTGAAAGGGATTCAATACTATGAGAAATCATTTGGTACCTCAAAGGCAAGGAGTGTGGCTACTTTAATTTTGATTAGGTTGGGCTTTGAGATGGCATGTAGTATCTCCGACCCTGAGGGAAGATTCTTGATAGTAAAAGGGAAGATTGACGATGAGGAAATGGCCTTTGTGAATATATATGCCCCAAATGATTATCAAGAGGACTTTTTGGAGAAAATGTATAAAATATTGGTAAAAGAAAAAACAACAAGAATGATAGTAGCTGGGGACTTTAATCTAATTAGGTCAAATTTAGATTGTACAAATATTTTAAGAATTGGAAAAGGGGTTAAAAACAAATTTTGGATAAATGGATGGAAGATATAGGATTGAAGGACACGTGGAGAGAGCTTAAGGGATCGGAAAGGGTTTATACTTATTTTTCGCACGTTCATAACTCATACTCTAGAATAGATTACATATTCGTAACAGAAAATATGATTGGAAAGGTAGATGAGGTAGAAGTGGGAATATTCAAAGAATCGGATCATGCGAAAGTGTTGTTAGAAGTGGGGATTGAAAATATAAGAAAAACAAGGAGGAATTGGAGATACGACCCTAAATTATATAAAGACCATAAATGTAAGGAACAAATATCTGAGAATTGGAAGGAAAGTTGGCAATGGAATGATACGGAGGAGGTGAGTTTTAATGTAGTTTGGGATACCATGAATTCGGTATTTAGAGGGGAGAGTATAAAGTTGGCTAGTTTTAGAAATAAGCAATTCAAAGTGGAACAAGATAAAATTGAGAAGGAAATAAAACAGCTTCAAGAAAACATACAAGGACAAAGGATAAGAAGGTTTTTGATAATATACAAAGATTGAAGACTGAACTGATAGGAAAGGACACAGAAAAGGTAAAACAAGACTTGGTGTATTTAAAAAGAGAATACTTTGAATTAGCAATAAAAATTCAAAATTGTTAGCAAGGGCCGCAAAAGAAAAGAGAGAAAAAAGAGAAATTGGAACTTTGGTCAATAAGGACAGAATAAGATGTAATAAGATTGGAGATAAATGTAAAATTGTTAAAGATTTCTACCAGGAATTATATGCGAAAAAGGACATAGATATTCCAAAATTGAAAAATCAATTGGAGAAACAAATAAATAATAAGATATCGCAGGAACATAGGAACAGGATGGAAGAACGAATAACAGAAAAGGAAATAAAAGAGGTTATAGCTAGCTTAAAAACAGATAAAGCACCTGTAGAGGACGGATTACCAGCTGAGTTTTACAAGGAGTTTAAAGATATAGTGGTTCCAAAATTGAATAAGTTATATAACTATATATTAGAAGGAGGGCAAATCCCGACTTCATGGTATAGGACGATAATTATTCTGTTGCCAAAGCCAGGAAAAGATCTAGAAAAAATTGAATCATACAGACCAATTTCATTAATAAATCAAGATGCCAAGATCTTCACAGCGATACTAGCTAATAGGTTGAATAGTTTTATGGGCACTTATATAAATGAGGACCAGGTGGGATTTATGAAGGGTAGACATATGTCAGATTTGATAAGAAGAGTTTTAAATTTAATTGATAAGGTAGGACAAACAAAAGAGAAAGTCGGACTATTATCTTTGGATATCTTCAAGGCATTCGATTCTTTACAATGGGTAACAATTAACGAGATAATTAAATGTTATGGATTTGGTGATAAATTTAAGAAGATAATTGGACAATTATACCAGCAAGGGAAGGCAGTAGTAAGGGTAAATGATGTAGTTACAAAGGAGGTAAAGCTGGAAGCAGGTACAAGGCAGGGTTGTCCTTTGTCTCCAATCTTATTTATTTTGGCAATGGAGATGTTGGCGAAGGAGGTAAGGGAAGACAAGGAGATAGAAGGGGTTCTAGGTAACAAGATAAGTTTATATGCCAATGATACTTTAATAACAGTTAAACACCCTGGAAAGGCATTGGATAGAATACAACTGCAGTTGAAAACTTTTGAGGATATAACGGGTTTGAGAATAAACTGGGATAAATCTGAAATGATACTGTGTAATATGGGTAAAGAAGAACAGAAAAGGATAAAGGAAAAATGTAATTTACGAATTAAGGATGATTTGAAATATTTGGGGATTAATATCTTGAATAAATTCGATGAATTTAAGAAATTGAATTACGTAAAGTTGAAAAAGGAAATTAAAGATAGAATACAACAATTGCAAAAAATGAAATTGTCATGGTTTGGAAGAATTGCAATATGTAAAATGATGTTGTTACCAAGAATTAATTTTTTATTTGATGCTCTTCCAATCCAATTGAATGATAAAGAAATTAAGGAGTTTCAAAAACTGATTAACAATTTTTGTAATGGGGTGGAAAAGGCCCCGATTGGTTAATTTTTTTGGTATTTATCCCAGAAGGAAGGGGGATTAGGAATGCCAAACCTGGTGGCATATTATCGAGCTTTCCAAATTAAAAACGTTGTGAGGATCCTGGCTAATGAAAAGGCAATCTGGGAAGAAGTAGAAATGAAAGATTTTAAACATATTGGAAAAGTGGTCTTTTTAGAAGGCAATATGAGTAAAATGGTCACTAAAAATAGAATGATGAAGGCAACTTTGGGGGTATGGAAAAAAGTAAAAAGGGACTTGGTACCGGACATTTCCCCTATTATAGAGTTGGAGGATACAGCAAATTTTCCAATAAAAAATGATAAAAGGGTCAAAGAAGTACTTGATAAGAATTGGGTATTCCTGCTGAGAGACTGGATACGGACCTGTAAAGACAGAGAGAGGAAAATAAATTTGTATGGACAGTTGAAACTGAATTGGTTTCAGACAGGGATTGTTAATAGCTGGAATAGTAAATATTTGAATGAAGTTGGATTAGAAAGAGACAGGACTGAGTTTGAAGAACTGATTTGGAAAATAAGAAGGGGACAAAGTGGTATAAAGGGACTGGTTGGTAAAATATATAGAATGATAAATAAGGTAGGTAATCCACAAGAAGAACTAAGATTAAGCTGGGAACAAGATTTGAATATAAAAATAGAAGAACAGAATTGGAAAAATAAATGGAGGAAAAGAATCATGAGAACTATGTCAGTTAGAGTTAAGGAACATAATTATAAAATGCTGTGGAAATGGTATTTGACTCCAATGAGGTTACATCAGATAGATAAGAAAAGATAAAATGTTTTGGTGTTGTAAGAAGGAAATGGGAACTTATGAACACATGTGGTGGAGATGTACTGTGGTAAAAAATTTTTGGAAGAAAATTGAATACGAGATAACCGAAATTATGGGGGAGAAAATTAAATTGGGTCTTAGCACGATTATGTTGACAGAAGTGGAAAATATAAACTTGAGTAATAATAAAAAGGAGTTATTGGAAATAATGTTGTCAACGGGAACAGTGTATCACTAGAAAATGGAAAAATGAGGCAAATTTGAATATTGAGGAGTGGTACAAGGAAATGTGGGGCTTAGCATTGAATGATAAGTTGGCATGGGAAATAAATTTTAGAAAGGGATTTGTTAAAGAGAATAGATTCTGGAAGGTTTGGCAAGCTTTTGTGGATTACTCACTGAGGGGGAATGATTTGCAAAGACCTGTACCTGATCACAATTTTTTTGGGGGGAAATCTCAATAAATATCTCCGAGCTCTCCAGTCCATTGTAATTAACACCGGGTGATTAGTATTTTATTTTTATTTTTGTTTATCTTGTTGTTGTTCTTTGTTTTGTCTTTATATTAGAAAACATTATTGGAAAATGAGGTATAGAAACCATGCCTTATTGGTTTGATTTGAAATAGTATACATTATAAACAATGTGGTTTCGATTTGTTGATGTTTAATTTTACATATATATGTAATTTTAATTTTATATACGTAAGTTTCCTTATATTTGTAATTTTGATGTTCTTTTATTGTTTGTATTATTTTTGAAAATTTAATAAAAATTATTTATTTAAAAAAAAGAACATAAGAACAGCCTTGCTGGAACAGGCCACAGCCCATCCAGTCCAGCATTCTGTCTCACACAGTGGCTCACCATTTGCTTCAGGGTATTATTCCCAAGCAGATGCCTTCACCTGCTTAGGATTCCCTGGAAATCACATTGAGAGATATCCTGCCTATCTCTCCAACCCGGAGGTTGTCCTTAGGTATCCATATTTATAGCTAATCTTTGACCAAGGAAGCAAAAGGAATTAATTTAATTTGGTTTTTTTTAACCGAACAGAAGGCACATGAATGCTTTAAGCAATCACCTATACCAGCAATTACTATCTCTTCTGTTTCACGCACAATGTTGTAAAATATTTATTCCATCATAGCTGCAAAGAGCCCCCATTATGTCACTGCTATGTATTGAAGTTCAGTATCATCTTATACTCTCATAAGCTATTTCCTGATTTTACGAAAATGTTAAACTAAGTAACATGAACTGTAGTGAACAATGTGGTAAAGGCAGACCCACAGAAACTAAGGCCTTTTTTTGTCGTGACCTTGAATACATTGCTCCACTACCCTCCCCAACCTCCAACCATGTAATTTTGCAGGGTTACCATTTTATGGTTTGGGGAGGACTGTAAAAAACTACAAACCCCAACCCCCCAATCTCATGTACCCCATAATCATCACATAATCTCATGTACGCTGTATGCCATGATCATCACAATTATAACGAATTAAGGCATGACATATCTCGCTTTGCATGTAGTGAGTCTATCTCATATATTTGTTTCACCTTTTAAGTGAAATGAATGGACATTTGCATGATATTCTAATTTTCTGAGTTTCACCTGTAGGAGTGTAAGAAGCCAGAATACTCTCAAGTTCTCTGCCAGCAATCGATGTAAGCAGTTCCGAAATAAGCTACCTCTGTTAAAAAATGGAACAATGGCTTTATACTGTAAATGAAAAAGAGGTTGCTCGGGAAAAGATTAGAGAATTTCTCGCAATGAATGGCAGAATGATATAAGAGTATAAATGAGAAAATAGATGGGGGAGATGGATAAAAATAAGGTGTGTTCAGAATATTCTGATGGATCTGGTGAGAGAATGGAAGGGAATAGTTCTTAATGACAATTTTCTTTCTTTTTTATTATCATTAAAAAATTAAAAACGAATCTTAAAAATGGAATAAGCTACCTCTGATTTGCTGCCCTGCTGTCAGTGCATTTTTTCTCCAGTTATAGGATCCTAACGGATTCAGGTGATGATTCTTAAAGGTTAAAATGCTGAACTTGACGACTGGAAGGTTGGCAGGTCAGCAGTTCGAGACCCAAGTGCTGCATGACAGAGTGAGCTTCTGTCTCTATCCCAGCTCCTGCCAAATTAGCAGTTTGAAAGCAAGAAATTGCAAGTAGATAAATAGGTACCCCTTCAGTGGGAAGGTAAACAGTGTTCCGTGTACTCCAGTGTGTGTCTAGTTAATTGTGATGGGCATCAGCATGTTCGCACCAGTACATGTGTACCTGTAGTAAAAATGGCTGGCCCTCCCCACCTCCCCACACAACTCCTCCTCCTCCTAGAAGAGGCTTCGGAGTGGCTGGGGAGGCACTTTGGGGTGAAACAGAGCCCTGGAAAAGCCTTGGACAAGGGGGAAATGGCTTCAGAGGTTCTCTATAGAGTGATGAAAATAGAAGAGGCTTCTATTTTCATAGCTCTATAGCGAAGATCAGTCACATGGCCAACAGGCCATGCCCACCCAGGCACATGGTCATGCCCACAATGTGGTAGACATTTTTTTGATGCCCACCTCTGCTGCCACATGTCCACAGAAATGTCTGCACTGGCTCTTGGGCTATAAACAGAGATGAGCACTGAACCCTAGAGTCGAATATGACTGTCTTTCGAGCAAGGGTGACCTTTACCTATATTGAGAATAATATTGTTTTCTTTGATATATCAGCCAATATGGTACACTTTGTACAAGCCAAAATGCAAAAATCCACATTGTGGGCACTGGCACTGAATTGTGCAGCACAATGGAACTATCACGAGTTTTACCTTAAATATATTTTTTGTAGCTGTTCCTATCTTTTGATAGCTCACTGGAGACAGTACATTTTAAAAAAGCCTACATCAACTGACATCAACTTGCTTCCTCACCCATGTTTAGCATCCTGCCCAATTCACCCACCACCATAGAGGGCTCTGGTTGTAGGCCAAAACATCTGGAGAGCCAAAGATTTTGTGTCTCTGCATTATGGGTTTTAAAGCTTTAGCACTCAGGAGCAAGCATATTATAAGTGAGTCCAATGCTTGTCACATCTGGAGTCCAAATCAATTACTGTATTAAAAATGCCAGACATATTTTAGAAAGGAGAGATTTTAATTCTGTAACAGTGTGTAAACCAACAAGTTGAAAAGTTAACAGGATAATATTATACTCTACTTTGAAATAGGAGACAGTCAAATATTTGACATCAGAATAAAGAAACCATTGAGCAAGAAAGGTGCAAAGTAAATTTACACAAGACTTTTCACAACCTTCAAATGATCACAGTCGTGTCCTGCACGTAAGGTCAGGAAGTGATTTCTGGACTATTTTTCAAAAGTAAAAGGGTTCTTTATAATGTGGAAAAAGGCTTATACTAATGTTTAATATTTAAAATGAGAGGAACTAGAGATCAGCCATGCTTGGAAGCCCTCTTTGAATCATGAGCCGGCACTGAATCTCAGAACTATGAAAGCGGAACTGTTCACTCACTGGAAAGGGAATGTCATTCTAAAACGATGCTGATGCACAAGATCAAGAAACTTATCTCCAAGTGTCAGATACTGTGTTAAGACCAATGCAGATGTCCTCCTCTTACAGTACGTTAGTTTTGCCTTCAAGACAAGCAAAACTTTCAAAGCTGCCACCTCAGATATCAGGCACAAAAACAGAGCTGTGCTTAACTCCCGAAGAAGAGTTGCAAAACAAAAGCAGGCTAATGTGCCAAGGAGGTTATGGAAAGCTGATGTTAGAATAACCAGTCTTCTCATTTTAAGCAGCAGTGTAGTATGTGAGTCAAAGGAATCCTCTCCCCCTTCCTGGTCCCTAAGACCTCATATGCCCAGGTCTCCCCCACATCACCAAAATGTTTTGCCTAAAAAAACTCCTTATAACCTTTTGGGAGTGTAGAGGGCAGTTTTGCATGTTTTCAGTCTCTCCAGAGGGCAAGAAGAGCCCTTTTCATGTTAAAAAAAATATTTTCAAAACAGAAATATTTTAGGAGTGGGCAGCGGGTGAGAGTGGTGGGTTTTTTTTTCCTTCTATAGCCCTGCTCTTATAGGAGTTCTAGTTCTTATGACATGTTAACTGCAATGATCTAGTTTAGCCCCTACTATCTGGACTGTATAGATGCCATGAGGACAGCAAAGCCATGAGGGAGATTTATGATATATATATATATATGGTGTATCCAATATGTTCCAGGACTACCCATATGCTTGAAACATGTAAAATTTGTATTTTATTTACTGTAGAATAATGCATTGTAAGCCACACAGAGTGTATGCTCTATGGAATTGTTTACAAGCTAAAGAGGTACAGTAGGTAGGTTAATAGGAAGATAGATTGAGTGAGTGAGTGACATATATATATATATATATATATATGGAATTTTGACATTGGTCAAATATTGGTATGGAAAGATATCACCTGTGCAATTTTGGCTGAGGTAAACACACTTTGTACATTCTTAACAGAATAAATTCTATTGTGTTATGGCTCAGGGCTGCAGTCTAAAGCCGTTTTCTTCTACCAGATGCTTTCAAAAATTGTTTGCTCTAAAATTCTCTTCACTGCTGACTGTTAACTACCATGGATTAGAATGGGAAGAATTGCAATCCAAAATGTCTTGAGGTACCCTCTTCTGAAAATGTATTTCTGAAAAGAATCAAAATGGATTGTGTGGCATCATTCAAACTATATGTAACAGTCACATTTTTCTCCAGCTAAATGTGAGTGAATCTGCAATTGTTGAACAAATTGTTTGCATGGTTCAATGTACATCCCAATCAAATGTCAATTCCATGTTTGATTAACCTACTTTGTGACATCTTCTGATTGTGAGTTGTTCTGTGTTTCAGATTTGCAAGCAAGCTGAATCAACAAGATGCAAATTTGACCTGAGTTGACTGAAAAATGACAAATACAACTTGGAAAGAAAAGGAAGAAAAGGAATATTCATTCAAAGCAGTTTGCACAAGTCCTAATGAGTTTTCACAATTTATTTTGTTCTTATTTAAGAAATATTACTTTTAACTAATGCTTCCCATAAGATGGACTAGACAATTCTGCTATAATCACAGTGTGATTAACATGTTTGTTTATAGTGAAAACAAGAAATAAGTCCCATGACACCTGAAAAACATGTAATTATAGTATAAGTGATCATAGACATTGTCCACTTCATCATGTATATTAAATGCTAATTGAAAGCTGAAAGAGTTATAAACCGATGCTGGGCACATGGGCGGGGCTTTGAAACACAGAAAATATAGGGAGGATAATTGTCTTATGAGTAACAAAATATTATCACACAACACAGACCTCATTGTATTGGTGAGCAGATGACCACATAGTTTGATTAAAAATAAAACAAAGAAATACAGAACAAAACACATTTGTCTGTGCTCAACCCTCAGGAAATTGATTTGAATCGCTTTATAAATTACTGTATAATTTCACAATTTTTTCCTGAATCCCTGCTTTTCAAGGTTCCTTTGTTTGAGAATATCTGTCTTAAAGTCATTAACCAAGAGCGTTCTGCATGGTTGTAGCAATCCTCCATTGGTAGTGTTTCTTGGTACTGTATCTGTATTGTGTCAAGGGTTAAGATTTAAACTTGCTCCTAACAACTACTCCAGGCATAACTATCATCATGAGACCCACACAGGTAGTGGGTCATCTCGGTGCATAGAAATGCCATAACCATTTGAAATAATCCAGAACGTCTTTTCTAAAGATGCCTGGTGCAAATATTTGTGGAAAATATATTTTTGTGTTTCTGCTCCTATGGTTTGGGATTCTCTTCCTGAATCATTGGGAAGTGTAACATCCCTGCAGGGATTCAGGAATGGAGGTAAGGGGGAATTGTGTCAATAGGACTTTCATCATCATCATCATCATCATCATCATCATCATCATCATCATCATCATCATCATCATCATCATCATCATCATCATCATCATCATCATCATCATTATTATTATTATTATTATTATTATTATTATTATTATTATTATTATTATTATTATTATTATTATTATTATTATTATTATTATTATTTCATGTTAGAAATTATTCTGGGTTGAAAGGATTTTTGCTGGAGAAACTCTGCTCAGGGGATGCCTGAATGAGGCTCCTTTTATGTCCCCAAGAGCTGGGACAGAGACGGGCACTCAAACCATCATGCAGTACCCAAGTCTCAAACTTCCAATTTGCTGGCCTTCAGCTAACAAGGTGAGCTTCTTAACCACTGAGCCACCACAGCCCCTAGACCTTAGGGATTTCTAGATAAAGAATAATAAGGTGCAATTTTAACACTTATGTAAGCATTTATTACTGTATATGGTAATATGTGTAAGATAAAATTATTTGCTGACCTTTAGTCTACTGCTAATTTTTATTTGCATTTTTACCACTTATGTGAAGCATTTTATTATTTAATTGTTGTGTTTGTTATTCATATAATGGTACTGTTGTGTGTGTTCTGGATGTCTTTTGATAGAAGAACAGCATGTAAATGAAAATAAATAATTAGATAAATATGATAATAGACAAATATTACTAGTTACTGATTTAGTAAATGATAACTGAGTAACATAGAGTGTGAACACATTGTTACTATATTTCCTTGATCACACTTAGAACTCAGAAAAATATTTTTGAATACAACTCCCAGAATCCTCTGTCTAGGAAAAGGACATCATCCAAAAGGCTAACTTTTCCAAACTGGACACAGGTACATGCATATGTGCTCAATGGCATCGGGAGAACTAAGTTTTGGTCACAGGAAATAGTCCTGAAATCATAGTAACAGAATTTGACACACTGCCAATGAAAGCTGCAATGGTGTTTGTCGGAGGGAGCAATATTAATTGAAATGCATTTTTGCCAGGGATTAATCCATTTTTTTCTCCCTCAACACAATTTCCTCATAGATGCAATACTTGCAAATTAGGCCTATATTTACCTTCCAATGAGCAATCAATCATAGAACAATGTACTTTGGGTTGTCAGACATGCAGGTGAACCAAAGCATGAGCTATGATATACAAATGCCTTTCACTACTTAAGAGGACATCACTTAGAAGCAATACTCCTAAAACCAAAGAAGCATGTTGTCTATCTTGATCCAAAGTCGTAGTGTGTTAACATCTGTCAGCTATACCTTTGTGCCAGCCTGAGGGCAACATAGCAAGAAAACCATAGATCTATTTCAAACACTGCTAACAACTATATTATATGCATTTTATTTCTGTACAGTGGAACCTCAGTTAACAAATTTAATGTGTTCTCTGGGACCTTTTATACTATGAAAAATTTGCAAAGTGAATTTCCCATAGGGATACATTGAAAACCAAAATTTGTTGACCGAAACATGGTTTCCCATAGGAATGCACGGAAAACCAATTAATCCGTTCCAAAAAATTTTTTTTTAACCGAGCCACTATTTTCTATGGATTTCTTTTTGTTATGCGATTTTTCTGTTTGTTAAAGTGAGGTTCAACTGTATATAATTGTAGCCAATAAATAATCTTTTCTTAAGACCTCTAATCTGTGCAAAACATAGATTTCCCACACTGACCCTTTCTCCATCTGGTGAGAAAGTTGAGAAAGTTGAAATATAGGCAGTGCCTCCCAACGCAGATTGCATTCTATTAATACACTTGAATGATCCCAAAGAGACATCTTATTTTAAAAGTAAAATGCATCATCTTGATATTAAATGAGAGAACTCTTGCCATTTAAACTTTTAGAAGATCCAAGCTGTTAATTAGGAATTCCAGCTGCCAATTATGTCTCATGGCATATTAATGCACTCCTGAACTCTAAAATTTCTTGTTTACACAAATACCTGGCCAATAAAGTTTGGAATACCATGATATCTCATACAATGTCCAAACTTGGTTCCACAAGTTTGGACTTTACAAGGATTTGAACTTTGTATGAGGCATGCAAAATCCTAGCCGTGATGCTTCATACAATGTCCAAATCCTTGCCGTGATGCCTCGTACAACGTTGTTTCCATAGAGATACACTAGCATCAGGTTTTTTTGGGTTTTTTTTGTTAGGGGTGGTGGTTTTTTGAATTTGTGGTTTTTAAATTTATTTGATTTTCTTTATTTTCTTTATTTTTTATTTAGATTTTTAAAATATTTTTGACTGTTTTATACTCTTCTGGCCTCTAGGTGAGGCTGTGATTCAGAGTACTGTGATTGTCTTTATTTCTTCAGTTCTGTTCTGGAGGCATGGAGGGAGGATATCTTTCATAAGTGCTCTTTTTTAAAAAAAATAATTTTTATTAATTTTTTTCAAAGACATACAAAAAAGAAAAGAAAACAATGACTAACAATACAGTACATAAACAAATCCATAGTATCATCTTAACAGACATTACTGAATGTTAGCACAAAACAATATCTATACTCATTAATTACTATATAACCACCAAATATTAAAAGCCATTATTTCAAGATCCAAGATAATAAGAACTTTCTGTGCTACCACTAATCTTTGGATAAATAATAATCACCCTGTGAGTATATACAATGCCCGGAGAGTTTATTTTCTGCTCAACTCCAGAAACTTCTTTGAGACGGTACTGGTCCTGAACTATCATTTGCCATACAAGAATGGTCCACAAATGGTTTCCATATGTTCCAAAATCTATTCTCTTTTAAGTTATCTCTTTTCACTTTAATCTCCCATGTCAATTTATCATTCAGTGCTAAACTCCACATTTCTTCATACCACTCTCCAATCTGTATATCTATATCATTTTTCCAGTTTCTAGCTATACATTGTCTACCCGTTGTCAATACAATTTCCAATAATTCTTTTTCCTCCTTATTTAAACCCAAATCTTCCACATTCGTTAAAAGAATGGTACTTGACACCAACTTAACACTTCTACCCATTATTTCACCAAGCTCACCTTCTATTCTTCCCCAAAAACCCCTTATTTTTTTACAGCTCCACCACATATGTTCATATGTTCCATCAAATTCTCTACATCTCCAACATAACTTATCTCTTTTATTATCCATCTGGTAAAGTCTTAATGGCGTCAAGTACCATTGCCACAACATTTTAAAATTATGTTCTTTAATTCTTACAGACATTGTTCTCATAATCCTCTTTTTCCATTTATTTTTCCACTCATTCTCCCCAATTGTTATATTCAAACTTTGTTCCCACTTCCGTTTCAAATCCTCCTGTGGATCTGCACCTCTATTCAGTATATTATAAAGCTTACTTACAAGACCTTTAATACTACTTTCCCCTTTTCTAATCTTCCTTATCAACTCCTCAAATTCTGTATATGTTCTATCTAACCCTACTTCTTTTTTATATTTTTTATTCCAATTATCCACCTTTAACTTCTGAAACCAATTCAAGTTTAATATCTCAAATATTTTTTTCCGCTCAACATCAGAATCACAAATTTTTAACCAATCCTTCAATAAAAGCATCCCATTTTTATCCAAAGTTTCCATTTTTTCCTTATCTAACTTTATTGGGAAACACATCATATCAGTCAGTTCCAAAATTGGAGAGAGATTTGGGACCATGTCCTTTTTTACCTTCTTCCACACTTCCATGAGACCTCTCATCATAGTATTATTTGACCTTTTCACCTTATCCTTTATTCCCAAAAAAATCATATTTCCAATATTTCTATATTCCTTCATCTCCAATTGCTCCCAAATTGTCTTTTCTCTTGCCAAAATCTTCACAACGTTCTTAACTTGAAAAGCTCGGTAATATGCTAACAAATTTGGCATACCCAAACCCCCTTTTTTTTGAGACAAATACCATAGCTTCTTTGGTAGCCTAGATTTTTTGCCTCCATTACAAAACCATTGAACATCTTTTGAAACTCATTAATTTCTTTCTCTTTCAAATGGATCGCTAGTGTATCAAATAAGAAGTTAATCTTTGGTAACAATATCATTTTACACATAGCAATCCTTCTGAACCATGACAGCTTTAACTTCTGAAGCTCTTGTATTTTGTTCTTAAATTCCACTTTCAAGCTGTCATAGTTCAATCGTTTAAGTTCTTCTAATTTGTTTGAAATAATTATCCCCAAATATTTCAGCTTATCTTTAATTTGTATATTAAGTGTCGACACTATCCTACCCATCTCACTTAGTTTCAAATTACCCAACATCAGTTCTGATTTATCCCAATTTATCTTTAATCCAGTTATAGCTTGAAATACCTGTAAATGATCTTTAATCCTGTCCATTACCAGCTCCGGGTGCTTCACCATAAGCAGTGTATCGTCTGCATACATACTCACTTTATTACCCATGATCCCTTCTATATTTAAGTCCTCCCTTATACTTTTAGCTAAGATCTCCATTGCCATAATAAACAGGATAGGAGATAATGGACAGCCCTGCCTAGTGCCAGCCTCTAGCTTTACCACATCCGTAAGCTCCTCATTTACTCTAACCCAAGCATTTCCTTTTTGATATAATAAATCTATAACCCTATTAAATTTATCCCCAAACCCATATTTTTTAACTATTTCCTTAATTGAAGACCACTGCAATGAATCAAATGCTTTAAAAATATCCAATGATAATAATCCCACCTTTTCCTTTGTTTGATTAACGTTATCTATAAGATCTAATACCCTTCTAGTCAAATCCGCCATGTGTCGTCCTTTTAAAAACCCAACTTGATCAACATTTATATATTCCCCCATGAAACTATTTAAGCGGTTAGCCAATATTGCTGTAAAGATCTTCGCATCCTGATTTATAAGTGAAATTGGTCTGTACGAATCCACTCTTTCCAAATTCTTAC
Source organism: Bradypodion pumilum (assembly GCA_035047305.1). Taxonomy (NCBI): domain Eukaryota; kingdom Metazoa; phylum Chordata; class Lepidosauria; order Squamata; family Chamaeleonidae; genus Bradypodion; species Bradypodion pumilum. The sequence goes on from JAWDJD010000004.1 coordinate 242,287,330, forward strand.
CAGGCTTTGGTCATAAGTGCTCTTGATTTATTATTTTATTTTGATTTTGAGGTGCTGGGCTGGGGGGTTTAAGTAGAGAGTTTCTATCTAAACCCCCCAAATGTTTTTGCTTGTTATTTCATATTTTTCTGGATTTCAGATTTGCTTTATTGTTTTGGATATTTCTGGTTGTTATTTATTTATTTTATTTTTCCATATTTATTTTTGTAATTTGTGATATTCTTTTTTGAATATCATTGGTATTTTCGTGTTGTAGATAGGTGTTTTTAGTGATTTTTTCATTGTTTTTCAGTAGCCTTTGGTATTTTGGGTGTTTTTGTTCAGTTTGTTGTTTATTGTTTTGTTGTTTACTGAGTTTATTTGAATTATTTGTTTATTTATTTGTGTTTTATTATTTTTTATGCTTGGCGTTCTGGTTAACTGTTTTGTTTTGTTGTTGTTGTGTTTTGTGGGGTGAAGAACGGCCTGTTTGTCATTTCCTCTTTTCCCCATTGCTGTTTTGAAATTAGGTTTCGATGAAGCAATGGGAAAAAGGAAGAGCCGGCAGTCAGCTTGCTTTTCATCTGGTAAGGTTCGTTAGGTCGGTCGGGGAGAAGGAGGCAGAGAAGAGCTATCTGCTTCACGATGGTTCTCTCCTCTCGGCCTCCTTTTCCCCAGGCTTACCTAACAGGAGATTGGCAGGCAACAATCCATAAGGAGTGGTGCTCTTCCTTGTGGATTGCTGGCTGCTGATTTTCTATTACCTCCACCACTGTTTCGGGCTAGTTCTCGAAACAGTGGTGTGGGTAGTACAAAGGCAGCATCCAGTCATTCACCAGAGAGTGTGCTTCCCCTGACAAAGTGCTGCCTACTCCTTGTTTTTTTCCACCCTGGCTCAACTTACCTTGAGGCTGGCGGTGGTCTCGCCGTGTCTTTGGCGGGGTAGTAGGGAGGAGAGGAAAGAAGGCCAGTGGTTGTCTCACTGTGGTTTTTTGCGTGTTTGGGTTAGCGAGGCCGTGAGGTGCTGCGTCTGCCTGTGGCGGCCTTGTGCTTCCGTTGCGGGAGGTGTTATTTTATTTTATTTTTCACCTGCTGGCTTTTTCAGCGTTCTGCATGCTCGCGCCCTTCAGCCTGATTGGCTGAAGTGGTCACGGCGCGGAGGACGCTGGGACTTGAAGTTTTGTTTCTTTTGTTTGCATTCATGCAGCAGCTTTTTTTCTGCGGCTCATTTTGTATTGGGTGCACCAGCTTTCCTAACATTCTCCTTGCTCTCACCTGTCAGTCTGATTGCCTGAGGGGTGGCATGGCGTGGAGGATGCTGGGACTTGACGTTGTTTTGTTTTGTTTGCATTCGTGGGGTGGTTGCCCCACTGGCGACTGCCGAACCCTTGCGGCGATGGTCAGGCTGGGTAAAGGCAAGTGCAGGCAGCTAGGTAGGGGATAGTAGGGATGGGTGCGGGAGCCTTTGCCGGATTCCAACAGTTAACGTCCCTCCTTATAGGTAAAGATTGTACTGTAACAGCACAGACTTCAGGGCAAAGTCAAGGAAACAGACAGGAAACTGACAGAACTTTAAGAAATCATTGTCTAAAGGCTAAATACATTACAAAAACATGTCAAACAACCCTGATTTTAGTGGATAAACCATACATCAAGTTTTTAACTTTTGAAAACTTTATGAAGTGCAGATTTAAAAGTTAACATGTCCCATCATGCAGCACAGTGTTAACCTGCAGCCATGCGGCCAATCATCCATTTTGTACAAGCTACTGTAAACAATTACTGGATGGAAGCAAGGACAAAATGGATGCCAACATGTCCCATCATGCAGCACAGTGTTAACCATCCAAACAGCAGCAAACACCAAACAACTGTCCACCCCACCAAACAATGCCCCCCAAAAAAGTCCAACATAAGAAAAATTATGGAGCATGCAATCTGTTTTTTAAAACCACAGCAGCAAACACCAAATAATTGCCCACCCCACCAAAAAAATTGCCCTACCCCATCCACCTCCCCACCCCAAGCCTATCGGAAACAGAAAACCTCATTTACCTGCCTTTCCAATGTGCCAAAGAATGGTCCAAGAACCTGAAGAATGCTACAAAAATTCCAGGAATGCTTCCAAAAATTCTGACGAAAAAAACTCAAAAAAATAATAATCCAAAATCGCGCTGAAAACCACTCCTAAACACTCTTCACCTTGTGCAAAACCACAAGAGCAATGCACGCATGCGTCCTGCCTTTTATACTGCCCAGACACAATGCAACCTGGGAATAACCCCAATGCCTCATACAAAATTGCAGTGACTTTGTATGAGGCAACTTTTTTCAAGGAATTAGGCAATGTTGTATGATTTCGATGTTGTATGAAGCGGACGTTGTATGAGGTATTACTGTACTGTAGTCTTAATATAGCAGGATTGAACATTTGCTTTTTAACATAGGCAGCTATGCTTTGATTTAGCAAATAGGGATTTGTTATTTTAAGTTTTATTTTAACCAACAGAATAATACTGGAAGTTTAGGTTTTGGCTGTGACTTATTCTCTAGTCTAGGTTGTGACATGAGTAACTTTTCTGAGATGCATGCTATCACTGAATCTCACATTTTTATAAATTTAATTGCCATTCTGTTGTATGTGTGGTTTCACACATTGTGTTTCTGAATAAATTAACAAGAAAGTAATGTTATATTTTCCTGTTTTGTGTCACAACCTCTTACTTATAGTATATGACTAAGAGTCCTTGAATGGATTCACAAAGTGCCTCTCCCTGTTGTTTTACTGTACCATCTCACATAATAAATTTCAAATTAATCCAAAGCAGACACTTGAGCAGAACTAAGAAAACCTCTCTTCTTTGCATGACGGGGGGGAAAAGGATCCCTAGATGGGAAATTCTGGTGTTTTTTTAATTAAAAAAAAAGATCCCCCCCCAAATAATACAGTGACAATTAACTGCAGTCCTCACTAATTTAAGTTAGCATAGCAAATATTTTATGATGTTCATTCCTGCATTTTTCCTCCTGAAACTTGTGACCTCTCAAAAATATTATGTCAAAGGATATCTTTCTTACCAATAAATGGAGTTAGGACATCAATATCTCTGACCAGTTCCATCCGTCCTAGCGTGCTAACTGGTTATGTGAATACTGGTTTGGATATAACATTCTGGAACCCAATTTAGATTCTGTTAGAGCTGAGTCCCATCCAGTAAGAGACAAAACACAGTAAAGACTGCTATTAATTAGGCAAAATTCCCAGATTGGAACCATTGCCAGGCTCCCAGAAAAAAATAGACCCAGGGGACTGTGTGGGTGGACAAAACCACCACAAAGAGAGGCTCAGACACATCACAACCCAGATAATGCTCTAAATATGCAGGATGTTTGTATTAGGAACAGATGGGTTTTGAAGTAGGAGTCTCTGTGCAGCTGCAGGTGTGCTGAGCCACTGAACTGTATGTTGCAGCCTCTGCATTAGCAGCATAGTGTACTCAGGTCCTAAACTTTCAGAGACCTTGCCCTTCAAGAGGAGCCAGCCTCTCGTGAAAAAGGAAGGAGACGAGAAAGGCCTTCTGGTCTATTTAAATTTTACTCATGGAGCAAGGTCTTCATGAGCTCTTTATTGCTACTGTATTCTGGTAGTATTCTTTATTTTAGTGGTCTTGAAACCCCATTTCCAGTCAACCTCATCAACTCTGTATCTGAGAGTTGATTCTTTGGTCTAATTCAAGGACATATCCACTAATCTGAAAATGAGAGTGGCTGGAAGGAGCACTTAACAGTTAAGAAAATTCAGGATCTCTCAGATTTGCATGCAGTGGCTTAGTGGTTAAGATGCTGAACTTGACGATTGGAAGGCCGGCAGGTCAGCAGTTCAAGACCCAAGTACTACACGACAGAATGAGCTCCCATCTCTGCCTCAGCTCCTGGCAACCTAGCAGTTCGAAAGCAATCCTGTTTCTAGTCATGCTTGCATGGTAAAGAATTGGGTTTTGCTTGGGTAAGAAGGGAGGAAGAGTTGTGACAGGAGGACTGAGGAATCCAGAGTTTCTCAACTTTGGACCCCCAGACGTTCTTGGACTTCAATTACCAGAAGCAAACATTCCTAGACTTCAGTTCCCAGAAGCTTAAGTCAGTACATCTGCTGATCGAGGTTTCTGGTAAGCAAGGATTTGGGAGACAAACCCTCTTTCCTCTGCAGGGATTTTTAAAAAATATGCTAAGTAGCTGCGCAAGTCAGGCAGCAGTTTTTTTTCTCCACATAGAGAAAATGGGGCTTTCAATGTCCTCACCTACAAGTCTAGCCAGGTCATCCTACTATTGTAATACAGTAGACCATACTGCCAGTGACTCAACGCCGAGTGTTAGGCAACAGTTAACTAACATGACAATCATGAGGACTAATGGCTTGGGTGCCAAAGTCCTCTGAGAAGGGCGATGGTCCTCAAGTGGATTAAATCCCGCTTGAATCCATCTTGATGGAGGGCAGCAGCTTCATCAATACTGGCCTGGGGCCAATTAAGACTTTGCGTGCCAAAGGGGCTCATGACCTGTGCTGACCCACCCCAGCAGGCACGGTCGCCGCACAGCAGTGCTACGCAAAGAGTCTATTCGAGGAGAGTCCAGATAGCAAAGTCCAAAGAGCAAGCCGAGGTCTGGTTACCGGTAGTTCAAGCAAGTATCTAGTCCGAAGGATGTCCAGGGGTGTCGTCAGGGTTGGCAGAGAAGTCAGGATCATGGCAGGCAGGTCAAGGTCTAGGCAAGCTATCCGAAGTCAAGCAGGGTGTCGGTCTATGCACTGAAGAATTGTACCAATGCTGGAGGACTTCAACAAGCTAGTTTATAAGCCTCCCAGCTAATCGCTATCAGCTGGCCGGGCCAGATTTAAGCATAGGCTACCTAGGCTACAGCCTATAGGCCCGCACCACAAAGGGGGCCTGCACCACATGATTCTACGTCAATTTCTAAAATCAGTTTTTTTTGTTTTAGTGAATAAATAGTGTAAAAGTTTGGTGATTGTAATCATCATTTATCATTTGCATTTGGTTTAACTTAATGTGGTGTTTGGGTGTTTGACCAGCCCGACAATAATATCTCCTCCCACTGTCTGCCAGCTGGAAGTTTCGTGAAGCGCAATGAGTGCATACTGTTTCATATTAAGATATTTTCAATACAGCAAAGTAAAGTTGTAGTAAGTCATTTTTTTATATTTTTCGATTTTCCTGTTTAATCTAGTATTATTACCTTAATTTTGTTCAGTTCTTTTCATTTTTATCATCTCATGAATTCATCTAATTCTAAATGCTGTATAGGAATGTCGTATGTAAATTTTCTATAATTTAATAATAAACTTTAAAAGTTTATTTTTCAGTTTTTAATTGGATAATTGCTGAAAATGTGGTTTTTGTAGGTTAATTTTTAAAAAAAAATACTTTCCCCGGTAAGGCCCACACCACAGGTTCAGCCTAGGGGCCCACAGATCCTAAATACGGCACTGCAGCTAGGAGTCTTCTCTGGTACTTGGCTCTAGTTTACCTGTGTCTCAGGTGTAGCTGCCTTCTGCACTTTGTCCTGACTGCAGGCTGATCACTGTCAGAGTCAGACCTCTGATTTGACAGATCATCTGCTGGGGGAAACAAACTTGGGCCAGATGCAAGCTGAGATTCCTGGCTCAGGACATTTTCAGGTTTGGGTGCAGGCAGAACTGGGCTAGGCATAGTGAGTATCCCCTGATCCAAGTCATCTTCAGAGTCCGATGAGGACTGGATCACAACATGACCAGAAAGTGACTCGTGGAACTGGATCAGTGGTATTGGTGTCATGCTGTGATGCGGAAGGCAGATGAAAGGCCATGGCATTATATTCTCAGGACAGTCTTCATAGCTGAGCGCCATGATGATTGCCAATACAATATTCGAATTCAGATACAGAAGAAGAAGAATGCCCTCACCTGAAAAATTCAGGCCACTGAAGGATGAGGGACACTTCCAAGCACTGGGTTTGACTTTGGAGTTGTTGTTGCTCAGAAAGCCCCCACATGAGTGCCCTCTGAGTGCCATTTGATGTTGAGAAGACACCTTCAGCACTTCAATATGGTATGCCACCATCTTTACATGTGGGGGGAACAGGAGGCAAATGGCGACACCCAGAATAAGCAATGAACAAAATGATTTAATAATTGAATGAAGCATTCAGAATTACCACGGCACAGAAAGCTGTCAGTAAGAAAGGCAATAAAGGCTGAATAGCCAAGTAGCAAGTCTAAAAAGCATGTCTAAAAAGCAGTATATATGATCATATGTTCTTGTCAGTTGGCCTACATAGGTCAATCGAGCAGACCTATTAAGATCAGGTTGGGGGAACATCAATCGCGTATAAGAAACAACATCACAACAGCCCCCATGGTCTCCCACTTCATCCACAAAAAATATTCCTTTGCTGACATGCGAATAGTGGTGTTAGAATCCTTTACCCCCCAGAAGCATGTCATCATCGACACTGAACGTTTTTTACTCCAAAGAGAAGCATTTTATATTCATTCTTTTTCCACTCTCTATCCTTATGGATTGAATACCGATCAGGATTTTTCCGCTTTCCTTTAAGACCATATGAGTGATTTCATCCCTGTGGTTTGTCCCATTTAACATTGATTATATGTTCTCTTCACATAATTTTTTAGAATGATCCACACGTCTTTCCCGTTTTGCAGTTTACTTTATAATGCTCACACCATATTCTTGTTGCAACGCTCTGACCTGATAAGAATTTTCAGCGAGAGGTTACTTTAGAGCGCGTTTGCATATTGTACAGGTATTCTTTGTTTATTTTGTCATGAATACTGTCAGGGTTTACATCATACTTATTTTAGCATATTGTATTATGTGTATTTTCATGTTTATTATGTTGCAGATTCTTGACAAAGACACGAAATATCTGTTTATCCGGAAGGATATCGAATCCCCCATTCTGCACCGTTCTACTAATTTCAGGATCCACATTCTCCAGGATACTTTGGCACTTTTTCATTTACTACCTCCTATATGTGGGACTTGTTTCCTATGTGGATTTCTTCCCTACGATGGACTAGTGTTCTTATATGATGGACTTGTGTTTCATTCACACGTGTGTTTATACTAATTGTTGGGACTAGCTTATTGTCGCTCCTACATCGAATTTTTGTTTATGTGTTTTGAATCACAGTCCTGAACATAATTTGTTATATATCATCATTTGTGATCATTACTGTACTTTAAGATGTATTTCTGACTATATTCGCTTAGTATATAATTGTCCATTTTTGACATGATTTACTGACTGCTTTTTAGACGTGCTTTTTAGACTTGCTACTTGGCCATTCAGCCTTCATTGCCTTTGTTACCGACAGCTTTATGTGCCACGGTAATTCTGAACGCTTCACTCAATTATAAAATCATTTTGTTCATTGCTTATTCTGGGTGTCGGCATTTGCCTCCTGTTCCCCCCTCGTATCACACCCTTGCTGTCTTTCCTTGCTACCATCTTTACATGTGGCATGTGATTTTCTTTCAAGACAGTACCTTTGCCTTCCGCTTTGAACATTACACAAGAAGATGCTGCCCATTTCTGGTCCATCCCATCCATCCTGATGCATGGTCTTTTAAAGTTAATTGATGATAGTGATACATTTTTTTTGTTTCATCATTATTTGTTCTTTTTAATATAAGTTTTGATAAGTGATTTGAGAGTCTCTTTCCAGGGCTGAAGATGGAAGACACAAATCACCTTATAAACGTAGAGGTATATCTAGTGACTTAACTTGGTTTCATCTCTACATCCGCTGATTGTTGTTATCAGTGAAATACATGATGATTTTCAAACAGTTGCATCAAAGGTACATTGGTGACTGATATGGTTCTTCTTCAATCTGAAAATAGCAAACCTTTAATAAATATTCAAAAAGGTCATTAGTTAAGGTACCACCACTCACTTAAGTTGATATGCTATTATCTATATCCCATAAACATACAATTGGACTCTGAATAAATATAGTTTCTTCTGACACAAGCTTCTCATACATCTGTGGCAATGTTAAAGAAAACATGGGAATAAGAAGTGGCAAAACCTGGAGAGGAATACTTAAATAAAAATACAAGAAGTATAACACAACTCACTCTGAACCTTCTGTACTTTGTTCCATAAATAAGCACAATATAAATGTATACAGGTCTATATCAGTTACGTGTAACTAAATAAATCCTAAATACTTAGTTTTGGATAGCAGGTGTATACATGAAGAACATATTTATTCATGTTTGGACTATGAATAAACAAAGCATTATTGTTATTGTATTGTATTAATTGGTAATATAGTGACTGTACTAAGTGAGGCTAAGAAACTATTCTCAATCCCTGGAGGATGGCTGAGATAAATGTAACAAGTGAATAAATAAACTGACAAGATAGATCCTGAAAATATAAAACATTAGGAATTATTGTAGAAAATCACTGTATTCTTAAACAGTTTCAAGTGTAATTCAGTTAAATAGCAGGGAGACATGATCTGGTTTTAACATACCGGGAGAGTTTCAAACTCCACCCCCTTTCTTGAGCACCAGGACATGGAGCATATATTGTATGTGGTGAAACTGAAGGTCAAATTACAGTCAAAGGAGTACCTGATTCCTCTTTAAATACAGTAGTCTGTTTTCCATCTCACAATGGAATTTTCTCAAAGATATGTGCCTCAGAAATCAGATTTGGAAGCATATTCCTGTGTTTACCATGCAGTGATCAGTCAAGATAAAACATGTTATATATAAAGTATTTTGTTGCTATGATAAATAGATTCTTGTAATCTAAAAATGAGCTATACATATTGCCAAATTTGACCCTGATTGGAGGAAAGTAAAAGCTGGGTGTGAGGGTGAAGTGGGAAAGAGGAACCCATATCTTGCCCACCATCAGTTCTACCCATTCCTACCAGCATCATGCATTTATTGTCTCATCACCAAGCATAAACCTTGGAGGAAAACACATTGCTAACTCCTGTTTTCATGAGTTTGTGGTTAGAAACTGACATGGCAAAGACTGTAGTCTTCTTAGGAAAGGGAGTGAAAAGTGTGATGGGCTTTTCTGGGAGTGATATTTTAAAATCTTTTATGTACAAAGTGAAACTTTAGGATTGCTGAATATTTTTAATTAAACCACTCTAACATCCTTCCCTTGGCTCAGACACTGGTTAGCTTTAAAAAAATACCTGACCCTTGAAACTTTATATTTTCAGTTTCGATGACTTTCAAGTAAATGTACACTAAGACTGAATTCTTAGAATAATTGACCCCTTCTTTAATTATTTTCCTCTTCATAAAAAAGTCTCAGCTAATCTAGTGCAGTTTTAGTTTAATCAAGAGCCACTTGTTTTAATTAATTAGACATTATCTTCCAAATTAGGATAACAATGGAAATGGCAAGCTGCTCTATACTACTAAAAGTTTGGTAGTTTGTGTCAGCAATAATGTTTATCCATTTGTTTTTGGTGTGGGAATTTCAGACATACCAATTGTCCCAGTGGGGATTCCAGTATTTCCTGACTTAATCAGGGTTAGGAATAATTGTATGTCCTTTCTCAGGATTCTTTTCATATTTGCTGTCCCAGTTCCTTTCATTCCCAAACACAGAGATGAAGGATGATTTAAAACCAACCAACCAAACCCCATGGGAATAAAGCAGAGCTTCACACCATATGTGCAGTAAAAGAGATGTACAATTTAAAAAATCATCTGATACATTTATAAGTACAAATTATACATATTTTAGATTTTTTAAAACAATAATTAAAAATAGACCACAAGTTAGAAATGGAACTGCAAGCTGTTGTCGTCTAAACTGATGTTGTTGACCATTTTCATATTTTAAGGTAAAGGTAAAGGTTTCCCTTGCTCGAAAGCCAGTCGTATCCGACTCTAGGGTGCAGTGCTCATCTCTGTTTCTAAGCCGAAGAGCCAGCGCTGTCTGCTTCTGCAGACGTTTCCGTGGTCATGTGGCAGGCATGACTAGACACCGGAGCGCACGGAGCGCTGTTTCCTTCCCACCGAAGTGGTCCCTATTTATCTACTTGCAATTTCTTGCTTTCGAACTGCTAGGTTGGCAGGAGCTGGGATGAAGACGGGAGCTCATTTCCGTCCTGCAGTACTCGGGAATCGAACTGCTGACCTTCCGCTTCCCAGTCAGCGTCTTAGCGACTTGAGCCACTGCAGTTCCCTCATATTTAAAAAAAAACCCTTAAAATGAAAATGATCAGCCCTGTAATAAATGACAGGGAAGATTATAATATTGAGAAAGAGCATAATGACCTTAGCATTATCACACACACACACACACACACACAGAGAGAGAGAGAGAGAGAGAGAGAGAGAGAGAGAGAGAATGAATAATGCAATTCACATAATTTCATTATTTGAGAAAAATAACTACCAGCACAATTCCGTTCCTGTTTCCTGAGAAGTAGGAGCCATTAATTATAATGGGATTTAACTGCCATATTAGTGTTTATAGGATTGCTGCTTTCAACCCTTCTCCCATTGTATCATGTTATGACTTCCCCTAATTGTTCCATAATTTGTTAATTAACTTTCACATTTTTTAAAAAAAACTCTTTTAATCAGAATTGGCAGCAATAGTAGGCATTTAGAGAGGTTAGAATGAGTAAGAGATTTACTGGATGGTTTCATCCCTAATACAAACATATTATGTAAATATAATGATGGAAATTTAAGGGTATGGTTCAATTAGTGTTACAACACTGTAGCCTCATACATCTACGTTGTATGCATTGTAGGCAAAAGGTATGTACAAAACCCTGCATTTATAACTCTCCTGAAATTGCTGGACAGGTATCTAGAAACTGCAGCACATAACGAGAATATAAATCAGTGTTGCATATTATGCAGGCATGCTGTAGTTGAAGTTATTGATCAACATCACTCTGTCACAAACGTAGATGCCAGTTCTGACCTTGTATCCACATTGGAAGCACCTTCACTCAACAATGTCAGTTACTCATTGTCATCGTCAGCTGCAAGTTGTATCCGAGAATGCATTTTTTCCTCACGCAGGAAAAATGCCATTGGCGTGAATTTGTTTAAGGTGGATCCCAGCTTGCCACACACTATGATCACGAAGCCATTTCCTGTGGCACATATGAAATGAAGCATGCAGGATTTAATACCGGGACTGCAATGGACTGCCGCAGCCTTGAGGATATTATCAAGTGCACTTTCACAGCTAGTCCATCTGGCATGGCCTCTTCTGCCTCCATGACCATTGGGAATCAGAATTCCTCCTCTGCTCATTTTGCCATTGGGCTCCCAATATGATGGTTTCCAGTGGCATTTCCTCCACTTAGTGGACCATCACTCCACCTAAAGGGGCTCATCCACCCATAGCCGTTGGCCTCTTTAGGGAGTCAGGTTATTTACCGCCGCCAAACACTCAGTGTTGAGTCGCTAGCTGTATGGTCTACTCCATTACCGTAGCGGGATGTCTGGCCAGACATTGAGTCAGTTACTACATCAGGGCTTATTTACTTGTTCATTCTCCAATGTGACTTCTGCCATCTTCTGCCTGCAGTGTCTTTTCTGCATAACACAAACTGGAGAAACTCTGTGCAAAAGGATTAATGGACACAAATTTGACAATAGGAATGGTAACATAGAGAAGACACCTTCCTATGAGACATCAAACTGTAGGTGACTATGAATAATCAGTTACCTAATCAGACGTTAGCTACATAGCAAGTTGTAGTGCATTTTAAAGGATCTAAATAGACAACAAAGCTTCTTAGCTCACTTCATATATTAATTGCCTACCTTTCTGTAATATTTAGGTAACGGTAAAGGTTTCTCTTGCTTGAAAGCCAGTCGTATCCGACTCTAGGGTTCAGTGCTCATCTCTGTTTCAAAGCCAAAGAGCCAGCGCTGTCTGCTTCTACAGATGTTTCTGTGGTCATGTGGCAGGGGTGACTAGACACCGGAGTGCATGGAGCGCTGTTACCTTTCCATCGAAGTGGTCCCTATTTATCTACTTGCAATTTCTTGCTTTTGAACTGCTGGGTTGGCAGGAGCTGGGACAAAGACGGGTGCTCATTCCATCCTGCAGTACTCGGGAATCGAACTGCTGACCTTCCGCCTCCCAGTCAGTGTCTAATCCACTTGAGCTACTGCAGTCCATATTTATGGGTTATAAAATAGTTGTCTCCCTTGATTAATGGCCAGGTCTGTCTTACCTTATCACCCTGGCTAGGATTTGCAAATTAACACCTTGAAAGGCCCATCCCTGTGTTAACAAACAATTGTCACTTAGTTATCTGCACACTTGCCTGGACAGCAATTTTCATAATGATGGAATAAGTATAGGGGACATGTATTTGTACTCCCTGTGACTGTAGAAGTGGATTTTGATCCATGAAAATTCACACCAAAATTAATCTGGTAGACTTTAAAGTTGTAGGGTATATTGGCTTTGGGGCTATTCAACAATTATGTGATCCATATTTTGGGAAAAATTGACCCCCTCCTCCTATGTAATCGGACCGTAGTTTTAGCTTCAACCCCCTCCCCCATTTAAAATTACGTAATCCTGATCTTTTGTATTGAAACTCTAATTTTTAGAGCTTTTCACTATTGGTGCCTAATCCACAACAGCTCCAAATAGATTACATAATCTTTGACCTGACACCCCCCTGCCCCCAACATAATTTTTCTATAATTCTCCTCCCCCCTTCAAGGATTGTGTAATTGTTGAATGGCCCCTCTCTCCCGCCCCTTCCCAATTTACTTATATCATCAGAATACCTGTTGGCAAACTGTACTCACAAGTTGTTGTTCAGTCGCACAGTCGATTCCGACCCTTTGCGACCCTATGGACCATCGTTCTCCAGACGCCTCTGTCCTCCACCATCCCCCTCAGTCCTCCCAGTTCTGTGCCCATTGTGTCTACAATACCATCTATCCATCTCATCCTTGGCCTCCCCCTTCTTCTTTTGCCCTCCACCTTTCCCAACATCACGGCCTTCTCAAGTGAATCCTCCCTTCTCATTTGATGCCCAAAGTACTTTAGCCTCATCTTTACTATTTGACCTTCCAATGAGCAGTCAGTGTTGATTTCTTCTAAGATTGACCTATTTGTTCTCCTCGCTGTCCAGGGTACCCTCAAAACTCTCCTCCAACACCACATTTCAAAGGCATCTATTCTTCTGCGTTCAGCTTTCCTAATTGTCCAGCTCTCACATCCGTACATTACCACTGGGAATACCATTGCTTTGACTATTCTAATTTTAGTTTTCATGGTGATGTCTCTGCTTTTCACTATGTTCCCCAGGTTTCTCATAGCTTGTCTCCCAAGAATCAGCTTGACGCAATAGACTGTGAAAACATGCCACTGGACACATTGGCAGGAAAACTCATAGCGCATGATAACATGAGGAGGGACAGATCAATCATACACAGAGACACCAAACCAGGTAGAATGGTGAAGTTCACGGAGCCAACCAGCCAGCAACAAGGCTGTTTCTTCTGTGGTTCAAGGTACCACATCAAACGGAACTGCCCCAAAATAAAAGGAAAGGAAGACCACACGCAAAAGGAAAAATACACACCTGAAAACAACGCAAGATACAAATATGAACACAGGCGGAATAGGTCGCCCAGCCCCGGAAGGGAACACAGATACCAGAAGCATGAATTCAATTCCATAAACAACACAGAAGACAGGGTATACCCCACCGGCGCCCTGGATAACAAAAAATATTGGCTAATAGACTCAGGGGCAACCATACACACTTCATGCAACAAAGACCTATTTGACTCATTCACAAAAACATCCTTCCGAATAAAGGTTGCAAATATTCTGCTTCTTTGGGGTTTTCAGGAAATTCTTCCTGGAGATTGTCTAGAATGATTGTTTCTCGTTCTATTTCTTCGTTGATGGACTTCCACCCCTGGTTCTGTTCTTCGCACCTGCAATCCCATTCTTTTGCTGCATTGAGTAAATAAAGCCATTGTAGCCACAGTGTTGACACTGTGGTATCGATCAGCTCTCTATCATTTCCTTTACACATCAGCCTCAGGTGGCCTGAACGCTGAGGAAGCCGGCGCCCGAATTTTTTTTATAAAACCTCACCGCCTCACAGTCATGCAAACACCAACCGCCCTTTTTCCCCTCACCAACGGTGCCTGAAGGTCCCGACTGGAGTTTCCCCTTTAATATCAGTAGTTGGGGGGTTGCAATCCCTCTCCGCTGGCTCCTCTAGGGTTGGGAGGTTTGTGGGGACAAAAAGAGTATGCCCCCCCAACACTTCTGGACCCAGGAGACCAGGGAAAGGGGTTCGATTACCCCCCAAAAAAACCTCCGTCTTTAAAGAGAAGAAACCAAGCAGTTTCTTCTCTTTAAAAACGGAGTTGTTATAAGGACTCCACACAATCAAAGCACCATAACACAATAAAGCCCCCCTTCCCACCACCTAGCCCACCCTTCCTATCCCCCACTGACCACGCCCCCTCCCCACCACCTAGCCCACCCTTCCTAACCAACGACCACACACCCCTCCCCACCACAAAATAACTAAATAATTTTTTGAAAATTACTAAAAGGGTATGTCCCCCCAACATTTCTGGACCCAGGAGACCAGGGAAAGGAGTTCGATTCCCCCCCAAAAAACTCTGTCTTTAAAGAGAAGAAACCAAGCGGTTTCTTCTCTTTAAAAATGGAGTTTTTTAAGGAGGGGGGGAAATTGATCTACTCTCCCTGGTCTCCTGGGTCCAGAAGGGTTGGGGGAGGACATACCCCTTTTGTCCCCCCCCCAACCCTCACGGACCCACGGGACCCGAGAGAGGAGATCGATTCCAACCAAACCCCCTGATATTAAAAGAGAAAATCCGATTGGAGTTTCCCCTTTAATATCCATAAGTGGGAGGTGGCCATCCCCCTCTCCGCTGGCTCACCTGGGGTTGGGAGGTTTTTGGGGACAAAAGGGATCTGTCCCCCCAACCCTTCTGGACCCAGGAGACCAGGGAGAAGGGATCGAATCCACCACCACCACCCAAAAAACCCTCCGTCTTTAAAGAGAAGAAACCAAGCGGTTTCTTCTCTTTAAAAATGGAGGTTTTTTTTAGGAGGGGGGAATCGAACCCCTCTCCCTGGTCTCCTGGGTCTAGAAGGGTTGGGGGGATAGATCCCTTTTGTCCCCACAAACCTCCCAACCCTAGGGGAGCCAGCAGAGAGGGGGATCGCAACCCCCCCACCCACTGATATTAAAGGGGAAACCCCGATCTACTTTCACGACTCCACACAATCAAAGTACCATAACACAACAAAGCCCCCCTCCCCAATGCCCGCGGTCAGGCCAGAGAAGCTGGCCCACAATGCATAAAACGGCATTGGAATTCCCACGGTCCGGCCAGCCAGGCCAGCCCGTGGAAAAAAACCAACCCCCCCAAAGCAACAACAACAAAAAATTATAAAAATAAATAAATAATTATCAAAAAACACCTTAAAACACAATCAAAAACATCCAAAAATACACAAAAACAAACAAAAACAACACCAAAAAACAATACAAAGTAAACAAAAACACAATCAAAAACAAAACAAACAGTCAAAAAATACAACCCCCCCAAAAAAAAAACAACCCACAAAATAAAGAAAACAAGCCAACTCACCACCACATGTCCTACCTGCATGACGACCGGAAACGAAATGAATAAAGAAAGAGACTATTTACCAGAAGAAGCTCCACCCAGACGCCAGGAGAGAAAAAAACAGTCAAAATACAAGAAAACCCCTACCAGCACCATCTGCTGGCCACAATAGTAAAAACAATTCCAAAACACACAACAGCCCCAAACAAATGGCTACAACAGTAAAAACAAATCAAAACAATAACACAAAATCACAATTTTACACAAAAGGTCACACCAATAAAAACAAATCAAAAAAATTACACGAAAACACAATTTAACACAAATCACAAACATATGTCAATAAAATAAAATAAAAATATTATTAAAATCCTGTGCTGAGTTCTAACTCAAATAAAAACCCAAAACAACTAAACACATTTTAAAAACATTGAATGTAAAAAAACATTTACTTTCACATTATTAAAATTATTACCTACGGCACAACTATTTTTAAAAAAACCAAAAACTAAAACATTATTCAGTTACATAAAATAGCCAGCCAAGTCAAAAAAAATTGTATAAATAAACATTTTAAAATTACAGACTAAGCAAGTTTTAACAAACATTAACACAATTTAACCTTCCAACACAATTTAAAACAGCCCGGCAACGCCGGGCAACCTCTGCTAGTACAGTATATAAGGATCTGCGTCTCCTAAATGTGTATGTACAAATTGACCATGACAAAATAAAGAAGTGTTTGACCCGTCTGCCGGCACCGTGTGCAATCAATCTGCCTACATCAAAATGTATTCCATGGAGAATCCATGATTATGATCACCCATGTCTTGTGGTTATGAAGCACTGTAGAAATGAAGTCATTAAGATTTTGCAACCTAGAGTAGTGTGTCAAAAACAGCCATTATAGATTCTCATACTGCATTTAGTGAGGAAATGATTTCAAAACGAGTAAACTGCTGCTCCAACTCTGTGGGAAGCTCCCTAGTATTGACTGGCTAGTGGGCCAGAATGCTCAGCATCCTGCTTCAATGTGAGGAATTGCGTTAAAATAGGAAGTGTGAAATGTTCTCCCCTGTTTGCAGATAAGAAGCTTATTGCAGCTTATCCGCAAATGCATTGTTTCTGCCTAGGTCTGATGATCTTCTCATGTTATCTTTTGTGGGAAATAAATACAGCGTGGTTTTAGGGATGCCATGTTGTTCTAATATGTGAAGTGCATTAATTTGTTGCCAGAATAGTGATTTTGTTCCTTTGACAACATATCCACTATATTGGCAATTATTGTGCATTGCTGTTGTGGGTACACTATGGACATAGGGATGCTGCCATCATTCTCATGAGAAAGTAACAATTATAACCATTAGTGAAGAGTGATGTTGTTTCAGTGTCCACACTGTGTTGTGACTGATTGCATAATGCTGTGATTATTTTAATCCAGAAGCACAACTTTGCCTCTTGTAGGAGATGGTGTGCTGACTTCCAATGACCAGAATGCAAAACTAGAGAGAGAGCAGAGCAGGTTGATTAAAAAAGCACCTGCAGCTGCAGGAAAACCATTTTAGGGTAAATGTATATGTTAAAGGTAAAGGTTTCCCTTGCTCGAAAGCCATTCGTATCCGACTCTAGGGTTCAGTGATCATCTCTGTTTAAAAGCCGAAGAGCGCTGTCTGCTTCTGCAGACGTTTCCGTGGTCATGTGGCAGGCACAAAGAATGCTGTTTACCTTCCCAGCAAAGTGGTCCCTATTTATCTACTTGCAATTTCTTGCTTTCGAACTGCTAGGTTGGCAGGAGTATATGTTATAGAGAGCAAGTCATTACAAGCTGATATCATATTAGTGTCCAGTGAGATCATTCCAGTGGACCCTCAGATCTGAACAAACATATTTGCAAAGAGAGCATGAGTTTAATTTAATTTTAATTTAATTTAATATTTCAATTTGTTCGCTGCCCAATCAGGCAAGCCTGACTCAGGGAGGCTTACATGATCTAAAACCCCATACAATAAAATCAATTTAAAAACCCCACCCACATTAAAAAGTGATCAATTGCAAAACAAAGCAAGCTGATTTAGAAACTATAAGGTTGAAAAGCTCACAACATTAAGGAATTTTATCTTCTAATAACATGTGGTTTGCAAATGTACAGCCAGAGGCACAAAGACCAGGAAAAGCAGCAGATTTCTGGGACCAGATTTTTGGTGGCATCTCTAAATTCATTCGTAGCAGATTATTCTAATCTCAGTACCTCAGCACCCAAACCCTAATTTCCCTGTGTATTCTGTTTAAGGTCATTGGGTGGTTCAAATTTAATCACAAATCCAGACTGTTTTAAACAAAGCTTATGCTGGAGATTCATATAAAGTGTTGCTGTAGCCACTGAAGATTCCTGACCAAAGTTTAACTGTAAGTGGGAAAAGCACGTGGTTAAAGAAGGTGCAAAACTATCCGAGGCAATCCTCCTTTGTCCATCCTTTGCTCTGTGCCTGTCAACACCAATATATATGCTTGAACAGACTTTATTAACAACAACAGAACCTGAACATACATTGACCAAGAACCAGATAACTCCCTTGACCGTTTAGTAGCTCACCTAGCATTTTTTTTTTCAAAATCATCCACTAGAAGTAAAGACCCTTCTTCATTCAGTAATGTGTTGGCCTTTTGTGCTTTTTTGAATGCATTTTAAATACATTAATTGTGCACTCCTGTAGTACTGGAAAGCTGGTGACCTGATATTAATATTTGTTTTCAAGAGGCAAATGACTGTTCTTTTGAAACAAAGTTCCCCTGCCCATCCATTGAATGATCAATCATGTAATGTACTTGAGTTTCCCCCCATTATAAAAATGGATGCTATTTTTCCTCTTATTAAATCAGTATAAAATAAAAAGATCTGATCTTCTGACTACATATGCCAAAGCCATATGCATCTGTTTCTTTCTATGAAACCCAGCTCTCTATGGGTTTTTTAAAAGGTTAAAGTCAATATTTGTGACTATGTTTTGTACATTATTCAAAACATCATTTGGTTTAAGAAACATTTTAATTACAGTGACTGTGAATGCTTTATTTGAAAAAAAGGCATTTATTGTTTCACCTAAAACCATACCTGTCAACCCGTGGCTCCGGAAAAATGGGACCTGCGCACATCGCTTGCGTGCAGGTCGCTTTCCACGAATGCGTGGAAGGGTTTTACCCCTTCCACACATGCGTGGAAGCACTACGCCGCTTGCACAGCCCCTACGCAAACAGCGCAGCGCTTCCGTGCATGTGTGGAAGCGCTACACCGCTTGTGTAGGGGCTACGCAAGCGGCGTAGCGCTTCCACGCATGCACGGAAAGCGTTTTTCTCCGCTGCCAAATTATGGGGTTTTGGCAGCGCGACGCAGGTTATGACGTCAATCGACATCAAATTACGGGTTTTTCCCGGCCAAATCGGGATGGTTGACAGGTATGCCTAAAGCCCGATTCTCAAGAGGTTTTGCTAGAAATTTATGAAGCCTTAAAATGAATCATTTTACCTGTTGACTCAGTCAAAAGCTCAAAGTTGGGAATCTTTTTTATTTATGTCAGAGGCACCACCATAATAACATACAAAGCTAAAATTAACATATCTAAAACAAAAAGGAATTAAATCATATCTGCCCAATATCAGGCCACCTCAACAGCATTGCACGTTAAAGGGTATCGTGTGCATTGTATCATCTGGGCAATTGTTTGCTCTTCTCTGCATTCACACAGGCTACCATCTACAGGGAAACACCTTTTGTTCAGATTTGCCCTTCAGCTTCCTATGCAGTCTATTTAACACTTTCCACACAGGCCATGGTTGTTTATGGCCAAGTGGTAGAGAGTTATGTGGTTATGCCCAGTTATCTGGTAGCTCCTTGCTTGCCTTCCAAAGTGCTAGGGCAGTCTGTGGGGGATGGTTGTTCGGGGGAGAAGAAGTTATGAGGAAACTGTGCCTTGATTTCAGTCTTTGCTTTGGTGGGTGGTGATCAAATAGCAGGTGAGTTTCCAAGGATCTTGCTTATACCCACTTTTTCTGAACAGCACTTTCTCGGCAAAATGTTAGTGGAGGGATGCCAGCTAAGTAATGCACTTTTTGTATTGAGGTTGGTTTTAGGCATCCTGTGACCAATCACGCTGTTTCATTTAGGGCCACATCCACCTGCTTTGCATGTGTTGATCTGCACCACACTGGACTAGCATACTCTCCTGCAGAGTAACATAAAGCTAGTGCAGTAGTTCTTAATCTGTGTGGTTGGGCATCCCAACTTGTGCCTGTTATTTTCCTCAGAATATTGTTTCTGGCAAAATCCTTCTGTTTGGTATTTAGGCAGTGGGTCCTGAAAGTGAGAGTTCGATCCAGGGTAACTCCCAGGTGTTTGTGGGTGTCGCGGTGTTCAAGCCTGGTGCCATTCCAGTTCACCTGCAAACTTCTTGATTCCTCACAGTTTTTCAGATGAAAAGCAAAGAGCTGAGTTTTTAGACAGTTTGTCTTCAGTTGGTTATTCCTATAATATATAGGGCTGCGTTGTCCTTGGAAATTGACAAAAAATCTACGGTTTCCCAGTAAACAGCCTATGATTTTTGTAAGTTTAAAGTCCTTTGTGATATGGGAGACTTTCTTCAGCAGTGCTGCATGGTTGACTGTATCATAAGCTGTAGTAAGATCTATAAACACTACTCCTGTGATTTCCTTCAGTTCAAAACCATCTTCTATATACTGAGTTAAGAATTTGTGCTGTACAATCTTTGCTGGGTCTGAAACCAGCTTGCTGTGGTATAAGCTGGGGTTCTACTATTGCAGACAATTGGTTCAGAATTAAATGTTCATATATCTTGTATATTTTGCTAAGAAAAGATATGGGCCTGTAGCTTTTTGGGTCTTCTGGTGGCTTGCCTGGTTTAAGTATAGCTTATCACCCAAGCCTTCCACCATATATTTGGTATCTGAACAATATTCAAACAATTATTGTACAGGCTAAGTAACCATTTTTTTGTTATTGGTCCAAAATGTTTGATCTGCTCAACCTGAATATTATCTATACCGGCTGCTTTACCATTCTTACACCTGCCAATTGCCTTTTCCAACTCTCCTATGGTAAAGGGGATGGTCAGATCACTTGTCTTCCATTCCGCATTCCTTCTTATCCTCTCTTTGTTTTTCTGTGGGTTGTTTTTCCTTAGGTTTGAACCTGGTTTCCCATTAAGTAGTAGCTGGTGGGCAATTTGGTTGGCTGTGACATTGGCAGGTACCGGTCGTTTGGTTACATCATTATTAAGATGATTAAGTAATCTCCATGCTTTTTGACTGCTGCAACTGCTGATTCCCTAGAGCATTTGACTGCTGATTCCCTAGAGCATTTCCCTAGAGAATATTCTGGACAGAGCACTTCTGGACAGCATCAATAAACATATTGTATGATGTGGGATCTGGATCAATATCTATCACTATTCCAATATCTACCACTATTCTACCACTATTCGCACCGAAGTGGTACCTATTTATCTACTTGCAATTTCTTACTTTCGAACTGGTACATAAGAACATAAGAACATAAGAACATAAGAACATAAGAACAGCCTTGCTGGAACAGGCCACAGCCCATCCAGTCCAGCATTCTGTCTCACACAGTGGCTCACCATTTCCTTCAGGGTATTCCCAAGGAGATGCCCTCACCTGCTTAGGATCCCCTGGAAATGGCATTGAGAGATATCCTGCCTATCTCTCCAACCCGGAGGTTGTCCTTAGGTAGCCATAATTATAGCCATTGATAGCCTTGTCCTCCATGAACTTGTCTAATCCTTTCTTAAAGCTGTCAAGACTGACAGCTGTCACCACTTCTTCTGGCAGGGAGTTCCATAGACCAGTAATCCTCTGGGTGAAAAAGTACTTTCTCTTATTTGTTTGAGAACTAGTACCCAAAAGTTTCATGGAGTGTCCCCTAGTTCTAGTGTTGTGCAATAGGGAAAACAGTTTTTCCTTATCTACTTTGTCCACACCGTGCATGATTTTATAAACTTCAATCAGGTCACCTCTTAGACGCCGTCGTTCAAGAGTGAAAAGGCCCAACCGTTGCAGCCTCAGATGGTAAGGAAGGTGTTCCAGTCCCCTAATCATTCTGGTTGCCCTCCTCTGTACTTTCTCCAACTCCATAATATCCTTCTGGAGGTATGGCGACCAGAACTGTACACAATATTCCAGATGGGGCCTCACCATAGATTTATAAAGAGGCAAAATGACACTTGCTGACTTATTTTCTATACCCTTCCTAATGATCCCTAACATTGAGTTTGCTTTTTTCACTGCTGAGGCACACTGGGTTGACACCTTCATTGAGCTGTCCACCAGGACACCAAGGTCCCTTTCCTGGTTTGTCGCAGAGAGTTCAGACCCCATCAGTTTATAAATGTAATTGGGGTTTTTTGCCCCAACATGCATCACTCTGCACTTACTGATGTTGAAGCTCATTTGCCACTGTTTTGCCCACTCCCCCAGTGTCAAGAGATCCCTCTGGAGCTCTTCACAATCTCTCACAGTTTTCACTACCCTGTATAATTTAGTGTCGTCAGCAAATTTGGCTACCTTGCTTTTTACTCCTACCTCTAGATCATTTATGAAGAGGTTGAAAAGCAGGGGTCCCAGTACTGAACCTTGGGGGACCCCACTCTTTACTTCCCTCCACTTGGAGAAGTGTCCATTTAGTGCTACCCTCTGTTTCCTGTCCCTTAGCCAGTTGCTGATCCAGGACAAGACCTGTCCCTTTATTCCATGACTGGTAAGTTTATTCAAGAGCCTTTGGTGTGGGACCTTGTCAAAAGCCTTCTGAAAGTCCAGATAAACAATGTCAACTGGATCCCCCTTATCCACATGCTTGTTGACACTCTCAAAAAATTCCAACAGATTAGTGAGGCATGATTTGCCCTTGCAAAAGCCATGTTGGCTCTCCTTTAGCAGCACCTTCTCTTCTATGTGCCTATTAATTCTATCTTTTAGGATGGTTTCCATCACTTTACCTGGGACACATGTCAAACTGACAGGCCGGTAATTTCCTGGATCACCCCTGGATCCTTTTTTGAAAATTGGTGTTACATTCGCTACCTTCCAGTCATCAGGCACAAAGCCTGATTTGAGGGAAAGATTATATATTTTGGCTAGGATATCAGCAATTTCATCTTTAAGTTCCCTGAGAACTCGTGGATGGATGCCATCTGGTCCTGGGGATTTGTTAGTGTTTAGCTTAACAAGACATGCAAGGACCTCCTCCCTGGTTATTTCTATCTTGCTTAATTCTTCGGTTTCCCTCCCTACGAAGATAGGCTCTGTTTTGGGCATGTGTTCTCTGTCTTCTTCAGTGAATACTGAAGCAAAGAATTCATTGAGTCTCTCTGCAATCTCTGTTTCCTCTTTAATAACCCCTTGCCTTCCATTGTCATCTAATGGTCCAATGGCCTTCCTAGTTGGGTTCTTACTTCTAATGTACTTAAAGAAGTCTTTGTTATTTCTCTGAGTATTTTTAGCTATACGCTCCTCAAAGTCTTGCTTTGCTTTCCTGATTGTTGCCTTGCATTTGTTCTGCCAGAATTTATGTTTCTGCCTGCTGTCCTCATTTGGACAAGCCTTCCATCTTCTAAATGAGCTTTTCTTGCTCTTGATCACTTCCCGAACAGCTCCTGTAAGCCACATCGGAGTCCTCTTGGACCTGGCAGTGCCCTTTTTCCTTTTGGGTATGCATTCCAATTGAGCCTCTGTTATTGTTTTTGTAAACAGCCTCCATGCCTCTTGGAGTGTTTGGACTCTCTCAATTTTCCCTTTCAGTTTCTTTTTTACTAGTTTCCTCATCTTTGGGAAATTTCCTTTTTGAAGATTTAAGGTCTCTGTGTTAGATTTTATCAGTGACTTGCGGTCTATGATCAAGTTAAACATAATTGAGTTGTGGTCACTGTTCCCTATTGGATCAGTCACATTAACATCTTGCACCAGATCCTGAGTATTACTCAGGATCAAGTCAAGGATTCTTGTACCTCTAGTTGGGTCTTCAACCATCTGTCCCAGGGAACAATCATTGAGCATATCTAGGAACTTTATCTCTTTATCGTGTGCTGAACAACAGTTCACCCAGTCTATGTGAGGGTAATTGAAGTCCCCCATTATAACCAGGCTTCCCTTCCTGGATGCCTCCTTTACAACATTCTCCAACTGCCAGTCTCCCTCAAGAGTTTGGGTCGGAGGCCGATAGTATATGCCTACTGTTAGACCATCCTTGTGGCCTGGTACTCTTACCCACAGAGCTTCTAATGGTGACTCCAAATCACCTAGATATTCCAATTCATACGATTTTATCACTTCTTTGACATACAAGGCTACACCACCTCCTGTTTGCCCCTTCCTATCCTTCCTGTACAGTTTGTAGCCTGGGATAACTGTATCCCATTGGTTATCATCCGTCCACCAGGTTTCAGTGATACCAATAATATCAATATTTTTATCTATTGCTAAGTATTCCAGCTCCCCTATTTTGTTACGGAGGCTTCTGGCATTTGTATACAAGCATTTATATATGCTTTCCTGATACAGTCTTTTGAGTCCAGTTGCATTGTTAGACTGCCTCTTGCATCCTTCTGCTAGAGTGCTGGTGACTAGCTCCTTGCTCTGCTCAGTAATTTTTGCATCCTCCTCACTACTCAAGTACACACTTTCCCGAACCGGATGCTGCCCAGCTCCTGTCGGCTTTCCCCCAGTTATCAGTTTAAAAGCTGCTCTGCAGCCTTTTTGATGTTGAGTGCCAGCAATCTGGTCCCATCATGGTTTAAATGCAACCCATCCCTCCTGAACAGATTTGGCTTGTCCCAAAATGTTCTCCAGTTCCTGACAAATCTGAAGCCCTCCTCTCGACACCACCGCCTCATCCACGCATTGAGGCTTCTGAGCTCTGCCTGCCTGGTAGGTAGATTGGCAGGAGCTGGGACAGAGACAGAAGCTCACTCTGTCGTGCAGCACTCGGGTCTCGAACTGCTGACCTGCCGACTTTCCAGTCATCAAGTTCAGCGTCTTAACCACTAAGCAACCGCAGGGACAGATAAATTCTGCAGATGCTTCCTGGCAGACAACTTCTATCACTCCCAAACAAAAATTATTGTGCAGCTAATCAGACTCTCCCTCCTTAGGAAAAAGGAGAAAAGGTGGTAGAAAAACATGGGGAGATAAAAATAGAAGCTGCCCTTGTCTGCACCTTCCATAAAACTTTGTAAAATCCAGTAAAAAGCTCACCTGAAAGCACTCCTGGATAGGAAAATGTGAGAGTAAACATAATATGGTGGCTAGTAAGTTAACTGGAAGAACTGGAAGAACAAAGGAAGAACCCTGAGTGTATAGGATCACATCCAAGATCCAAATAGTCCAACACCATGTTTCCAACAAAAGGGCTAAGTTGACTTGATCAAACATAAAACAAATTTGTAATGTGGACTCCTTCCACTTCTCCCCAGTATCTCTTCTTGATTTTGAAGCTTTCCAAGAAAAATCCCTGATATTACAGGGTGGAGGAGGAGGGGGAATATCAATTGCTTTAGCTTCTTTACCTTCTTTAGATCCCTTAGCTTCTTCAGATCGCTTAGTTTAAGCTCCTTATGTTTCCAACGATCTAATTTATCTTTATAGTTAGACACGACAGTGTGGCATGATACAAAAGTCACAAATAGCCTTTAAAGAGTATTCCTTTTTTTAAGGATTAACCATTACTTATTCTGTATACAATGGCAGAAACAGGGATGATTTTGCAGTTCACAGGCCAAATTCCAAATTAGAAAAGTTGCTTCTTTTGTTCTAGTTGATCAGCACAATAGCATTACAAGACAATTTTCCACACTATGCATAATGAATAATGAAATCTACATTAATTTATCTAGGTGTGCCTTTGCATGAGAAATATGATTCATAATAAAAGGATGTAAGTGTGATTCAAATTATGCTTCATGCTGTTGAATAAGTGGTGATGTAAAATTGTGGATATGGGTGGTTGATTCTCACAAAAAAAATTGTCATGTGTGATGCAAGTATTAAAAGTAGCATAAATATGTACAACATTGAAATGTAGCAGGTTTTATTTGTCTATAGAAGGCATTAATAAAGGATGAGAACTATTCAAAATTTAATGTTATATATGTCTGCAGTAACTATTATATTTACAATCACAGCCAGAAACCTGTTTTTTTAAAGAAAATACATCATGTGTAATGAGTTTTATTCACTATAACTTTTATTTAAACAGATGCAAGCCACTCATTCTTTACTCTTTAAAAAGCTATTGACATGTATTTTGTGAATATCTGTCAGAAAGGTATCATGCTTTGTTTTCAAACTGTACCTTCTGGTCTTGATTATGCAATAAGTAATGCTCATTTTCTACTTTTGCAGCAGTTTTATATGTAGTGTAAGTAGAGGATCCCTCTACATGACACTTTCTCTTTCTGTCTCTTCCTGAGTACATCTGCACACACATTCACATGCTCCAAATTATGACTCAATAGAAACTATGGGAATCCAGTAATCCTTGGGGAGGGGGATGGAGAAGCTGCCGGCCAGAGTTCAGCCTCCCCCCCCCCTCTCTCTCTCTCTTTTTGGCATGTGGAGACATGGTAGGTGCTTTATTTATTTGTCCCTAAAACAAAAATTGTTATAAAAAATATGGAACCATTCCATAAAGTCCTTTGACGGGTAAAATTAGGAGCTGTCCATTTGGAAACACCTTAGGTATGACTTGCATAATAAAGTGAACACTGTCCTCTCCTCGGCAAAAGTTGTCAATAAATCTTAAATTTGAGCATTGCCACTTTGTAATCCTGTAAAACCTTATAAATCAATTTGCTTTAATATCTGGTGACACTGAGATGGCCCAGGCAAAAAAAAAAAGACTCCTAACCCTAACCCTATCCCCAACCCCAACCCCAACCCTAACCCTTTTTTCTCCAGATGATTTAATTTCTGCTTTCACTTTGTTGCTCAGGTTAGGTGGCATTGAATGAGATTTGGGGGAAATGGATTTGGATATGGTCTTTTATGGATGTTGATTGTCACCCTGTCTGGGGTTCCCAGCACTGGAGACAAACAATCTTGCTTGCACCAAGAGTTCTTCCAGCAATTTAAGCAGAGTAAACAAAGGTCCTGCCAATGCAGTCTGAGAGAGTAATAAGAAGGGCATATAGCTCACTATTTGGTTTGCTTTCAGTATGAATTAGTTCACCCTATTTTCCGATGCCCACATGTGTTTTCAGTAATATCAATTCTTCCAAACCCCTTTGCAAGCTGTCCTGTAGTTTATTTGGTGCAACTGAGAGTGCTCTTGATTATCCCATTCTGCAGTCCATACAGTTGGTTAATCCACAACAAAACAGAGCTATGGATTTTGTCCTCTTTGGAAGCAACCCTGTGTTGTATGCAGTGGGTTATGACATTAAAAGGGACAACTGAGAAATCCCTTCCTCTTTTTTCATCTTCTCTAATCTTTTAAAAAATATTTCCCTAACTGACACAGCACCATTTTAGAAATTTTTGAAGTGGTAGCTGTGTTAGTCTGTGCAAACATAAGGTAAAGGTAAAGGTTTCCCTTGTTCGAAAGCCAGTCGTATCTGACTCTAGGGTGCAGTGCTCATCTCTGTTTCAACGCTGAAGAGCCAGCTCTGTCTGCTTTTGCAGACGTTTCCATGGTCATGTGGCAGGCATGACTAGACACCGGAATGCACAGAACGCTGTTTACCTTTCCACCGAAGTGGTCCCTATTTATCTACTTGCAACTTCTTACTTTCAAACTGCTAGGTTGGCAGCTGGGACAGAGACAGAAGCTCATTCCGTCCTACAGTATTCGAGAATCAAACTGCTGACCTTCCGCCACCCAGTCAGCGTCTTAGCCACTTGAGCCACTGCAGTCCTATACTGTACACAACATTTTTTGTATTTTTTTAACTGTCTGATATGTTTGTTTGTGCAAACATATCAGACAGGTAAAAAAAGACAAAAAAAATCTTGTGACACCTTAAAAACTAACTCCTGTATTTTAATGTTAGCTTTTGTGGATCAAGTCCACTTCATCAAACGTAAGAGAGAGTTTTCATGGTATCAATTTATACATATCAGGTACAGAGGCACACAATGGTTGGTTGGTGTAACAGATAGGTTTCCAAATCAATGTGCTATTTACAACAAGTAATAACATACAATCAGTGTGGCTATTTACAACAGTAATAACAGAAGATCCCTGACTGGGGTTTGTTTGATTATCGTGAAGTTTGGTTCTGTTAAGTTGTAATGTTTATTGGGTGCAAAATAAACATTCTGACATTACACAGATGCTGTGTGTGAGATCCAGCTATAGGTCAAATACCCACCCTGCTCTGTCACCATTTTAGATACATTGGAGGTGCCCTTTGGTACTTGTCTCTGATGCTGGCTCATTGTGAGGAAAATTAACCCAGAAAGGGGGAGGAATTCACCACATCTGTTGCATGATAAAAGGCAGATAAGGAGGCATTAGTAATCAAAAGCGGGGGGGGGGGGGGGGAATGGAAAGATCTGAAAGGTTCTCTGACTCCTTCTCACAGGAGATGAAATGTTTCCCATGTGAATGGAAGGACCACTCAAGTGTGAGATAAAATAGACCTCATTGAAGATATATTGAATTAAATGAGACATTCTGTTTAAAAAATGTGTGAAATTCTAAATTCCAGATTACAAAACATGCTTGAGTAAGCCTTGTTAAGAATCTAAAACCCAGAGTTAATTCTTTTCCTGGAAATCCTACGTGTCAGCATTAGCTATGAGCCTGTCCCTGAGTAAAGGTTAGATTTCTCTTTATTCTCTATTTTCATTGAGGTTAATATTTAAGCCCTGCTGCTGCCATTGCTACTGCTGCGAGTGGCAGTGTGTTCCTGCGAACAGTTGGTTCTCGTACAGCTATAAATGGCAGAGAGCAAGCCTGGGTGTGTTAGAACATGTCTGTCAGCTGTTTAAAGGAGGCAAGCGTCCTGATGATGATGGGGGCTTTGGAGCGTAAGCAGTTCCATGGCTCTCATCCTATTTATTCCTACTCATCCTGGGAAAGGCAGGAGCTGCCGTCTTCCCTGCTTCCTCTAGTCACTGCTGCTGACAGGGTATATCTCAGCTGAGATTACTGCATATGACCTACTTTGAAAGTGGTGTGAACCAAGGTTCACAAATTACCTTGGAAGCGTGCCATGGAGCTGGTGTGCAAAGAGAAGTCATCCAGGAGGCAGTTGCCAGAAACAAATAAAGCAAACGCACACACTGTCTCAGTCACCTTGCAGACATAATGTGTGCATTCTCCTCAGTCACCCACCCAAGTATTGCTTGGGTTTATCTGTATGTTATTCATGAGCACTGCACACTGATGTGCCTGCAAAATTAGATGCCTCCAGCCAATTTTAAAAATAAAATAAAATGAACAGGTCCTGCTGCCTTTTCTGCTCTCAGAAAATCCAATGTACCAACGACATTCAGACTGGAACACCTATCCGTGGGGTAGTAGTTGTAAGATATCTATCAGATATCTATGTTGCCCTTGTTCAAGTCAGTATTCTTACAGACACAACTCATCTAATGATTAGGTAAAGGTAAAGGTCACGCTTGCTCAAAAGCCGGTCGTATCCGACTCTAGGGTTCAATGCTCATTTCTGTTTACAGCCAAAGAGCCAGTGCTGTCTGTGTCTGCGGATGTTTCCATGGACATATGGCAGGCATACCTACACACTGGAGTGCACGGAACGCTGTTTACCATCCCACCAAAGTAGTACCTATTTATCTACTGGCAATTTCTTGCTTTCAAACTGCTAGGTTGGCAGGAGCTGGGACAGAGGATGGGAGCTCATTCCATTGTGCAGTACTCAGGTCTCGAACTGCTGACCTTCCAGTCATCAAGTTCAGCATCTTAACCACTTGAGCCACTGCAGAAGTGAAGTTGTCCCAGTGTTAATTTTGGTCAATTCAAAGTTTCTTGTGGCAGTTGAGTCACTGTTGTTGTTCACAGGGAATCGGAACAAAGTGAAAGGCAGATCCATGAAATTAAAAAATGGATCCTTGTGGTATCCGCGAGCATAATTGGCATAACTGTCCCTGACAGAGGCTACGTCACGTGAGCACACTCCGGGCCTCTGGGTTCTGCGGGGACAGAAATTGGGGAGCGGATTAATAGTCATAAGATTGATTCACCCATATCTGACCTGACAGGCAGTCCAAGCGGGAGGAAATTGAATGTCTAACTAAGCAGTTAGGAAATAGGTAATTCCGCAACTGCAGATTACCCCGAGCCCTAGCGCAAATAGTGGCCATGTTTACTCTTGTGTAAGATAGGAACAATGGACTTCCCCTGCCAGTGTTTGCCTTAGTTAATTAACCTCCCCGAGAGAGATTCCCAATTAACCCGGGTAAACATGCGATGTGATTTTCTGTCAGATGACGATTCTATCACACGCTGCCTTGAATTCCTATATATGACGATGATTTTCCCTCAATAAACCACTGGTCTTCGCTCCATCTTGTCTCATGTCGTTACTCGACCAGTCTCCTCCGGGACCCCACGGCCGCTCCACAGCCCCGATCCAACATCTGGTGACCCCGGCGTGATTCTACTCGTGAGTAAGCGATCTACGCGGTCCGGTTCTATGCTAGAACCGTGTCTGATTCATCCCGGAGGACAGCGCGGCAACTCTGGTCGGAAAGCCATCCAGCCGGAGTGACAGCTACGCGGCTAGGCACTCCAGAGAGGCATCCTACGGCTTGCATCGCAGAAACGCATTCCTCTCAGGGGCAGGCTGTGAAACCCTAATTTCAGCGCAGAGGCCGCCAAGGGCCCGTGGCAGCAGTCCATGCTCCGAGCTCCATCCCAGAGATTCGTCACGCTAAGACCTATTACCTAAAAGGACACGTCGAAATTGTCCCGAGGAGGAAACTTCGAAGGACCAGGCAGGTAATATGGGGACTTGTCCTCAGCGGCAACGTCCGACCGCTAACCAGAGAATTCACATAATGGAATTCAAGGCCCTGGCCAGGGTATACCAAATACGCCTTCACAGCGATAAGTTAGCGGAACTCTTAGCGTACCTGGGGGCCAATTGTCCGCTTTATCCAGAAGCAGGTGTGCTTGACCTCACACTTTGGGATCGGATAGGAGCCTGCATTCAGCAAGCACCGAAAGCTCCAGACAGCATAATTGGCACATGGAGCAAATGTAGGAAACTCTTAGCAGAGGACGACCCAGTCCGGATAGAGACAAAGAAACCCCCAGCGCAGTCAGACCCATCAGCCCCAGCGGTTCTCTATCCGTCATTCCAGCTCAAGCAGGGTAGTGTAGGGAGCTTTCCCTCGGTGACAGCTGCAGACGTCACCGATGGAATGCGTGAGATGGGAAGCGCTGGTGCTTCACTGACAGTTACGGGTTCCCTAGCTACCAAGAGCGCGGTTCAGCGCATGGCTGAGGCAGAAATCAGCAAGGGGGAATTGCCAGCAGAAGATCTAGCTGAGCTTAGGCAGCTATGCCCAGTTCGCATAGAGGTAGATGCCCTCACGGGCCAGCAGCAAGCAGTCCACTCGCCAGTTCCGTATAAGCTGCTCATGGCTATACGGAAAGCCATCACAGAGACAGGACTTCAGAGCCAATTTACTAGGGGCACGCTTCAGCAAGTGTGCGAAACCATGATGCTCATTCCGTACGACTGGAAAGCCGTCATGCGAATGATGCTCAACCCCAGCCAGTATCTGCTATGGGACAGCGAGTATCGTCTTGAAGCTCAGGCAAGGGCCGCCAGGATGGGCGGAGCAGTAATCCCTGACCAGTTATATGGTTCAGGTCCGTTCGAATCCGTTGATGCGCAAGTCGCCCTGCCACTCGCTACTCTCCACATCGCAGCTGAGACAGCTTTCAAGGCTTACCTCAAAGTCCCGGCAGCTGGCAAAGCAGCCAAAAATTACACAGCAGTCAAACAGGGCGCCCAGGAGTCCTACATGGACTTTGTCAATAGATTAGAGGAAGCGATCAGTAGACAGATCGATAATGAGCAAGCCCAGCAAGAGCTCATGATGAAATTGGTCAAAGACAACGCCAATCTCGACTGCCGTAAGATCTTGCAGTCACTGGGCAATCGTCCCGACTTGACACTCACAGACATGATTAGGGCACGCGCCGACGTTGGCACAGACTCCTACAAAATGGGTCTGTTGGCAGTGGCGGTGCAAGGAGGCAGGAAACCTAAGAACAAAGGAGCGTGCCACACTTGTGGCAAGGTCGGTCATTTTGCTAGGGAATGCCGATCCAGAGGCAATGGCCAAAGCGCCGGCCATCCCAAGGCTCCAACCACCCCGTGTCCGAGGTGCAATAAGGGTCTCCACTGGGCCAGGAACTGTCCGAATTCGGGAAACCGGAACGCGGGCATGTCTCTGGCCCCGGTCCAAACAGAGACCTCCCTCGCCCTGGGAGAGCCAGAGCGAGATTAGATTCCAATCACATTCTAGACATTGCGAAGGCGCAGGCCAGCCCCAAAGGTAGCACAGGGCTAGAATTGACTTGCCAGGCAGACGTCACATGCGACTTGCCCGGCACGGTCTATCTGGTGGATTCCCAGTACATGGGACCCCTGCCTAAGGGCTTCATAGGCTTAGTTTTGCCCCGCAGTGTCGCAGGAGCACGTGGAATTCTTGTAATTCCGGGAGTCATTGACTCCAATTTTTTGGGTGTTCTCCAAGTTCAACTCTGGACGCACCTACCCCAGACCATTCACAAGGGAGACAAATTAGCGCAACTGATTATGGTTCCTTGTAACTCGCCAGCAGATAGCCAGGGAAGGCTCAGGGGCAGCTCAGAGTCCCAGTCGGAAGACCGCTCGAGCGCAAGTGAGGCAGTGCAAGGATACCAGGTCTTAGCTACAGTGGAAACCAACATAGAATGGAAACGGCAACCAGTTATAGAGGTATTTTTGAATAAAAAATCGTTCACTGGGTTGCTGGATACCGGAGCTGACGTCAGCGTGATCAGCCGAAGTCAGTGGCCGTGGGAGTGGGCCATTGAGCCGGTCTCTGATGTGTGGGGGGTAGGCAGCATCCAAGAAGCATTTAGGAGCCGGGAGTGGGTGGAAGTCACGATCCCTGAGGCTGACGGCGCAGCGGTCATTCGGCCGCACATTCTGGACGTGCACGTCAACCTCTGGGGGCGAGACATTTTGCAACAATACCGTGCCACTCTTACCTTTGGGTAATGGCTCTGCCACTTAAATGGCTCACCAACACGCCAGTCTGGGTGGAGCAGTGGCCGGTAGTGGGGGAGAAATTAGTTGCCCTAAAGCAACTGGTTAAGGAACAGCTAGACGCAGGACATATAGAGCAGTCCACCAGTCCTTGGAATTCGCTCATTTTTGTCATAAAGAAAAAGTCGGGGAAGTGGCGACTCCTCCACGATCTCAGAGAGATCAATAAATGTATTCAGCCAATGGGTCCGCTTCAGTGCGGCATTCCGAATCCAAATATGATCCCCGAGGGTTGGGAGATCCTGATCGTAGACCTCAAGGATTGTTTTTATACCATTCCCCTAGATCATAGGGACAGGGAAAGGTTCGCCTTTACGGTGCCAGTTGTGAACCACAGTGAACCCACGCAACGTTACGCGTGGAAATACTTGCCACAGGGGATGCTCAATTCGCCCACCCTGTGCCAAATTTATGTTCACAACGCACTGGCAAAGTTTCGAAACCTTCACCCCACAGCTTTAGTGTGTCATTTCATGGAT
The DNA here is from genome assembly GCA_035047305.1 of Bradypodion pumilum. Taxonomy (NCBI): domain Eukaryota; kingdom Metazoa; phylum Chordata; class Lepidosauria; order Squamata; family Chamaeleonidae; genus Bradypodion; species Bradypodion pumilum. Next base: position 242,320,783 of record JAWDJD010000004.1, read on the forward strand.
GACATCTTGGTCGCAGCGCCGCAACTCGGCAGCGAAATGTTTAAGGACCTCCAGGCCACCCTGGGGGAAAAAGGGTTACTCATTGCCCCAGAGAAAGTACAGAGAACCGAGCCATTTTCATACTTGGGTCATCGGCTTCTCCGTTCTTTCGCAGCCCCAGTTCTGCCCCAGATCAATTTAAAGGATTCAGTCACCCTGGTAGAGTTGCAGCAGGTTTTGGGAAACATTAATTGGGCCAGACTGTACTTTAGATTGGATACGGATCTTTTAAAGCCGCTCTTCTCACTGCTAATGTTAGGTAAGCAGCTGGCAGACCGGATACAAATTCCTCGAGAGGCACGCTTGACTCTCGAGAAGGTCAACCAAATTCTCAGCCAGAGATGGGTGGACAGGATTACTCAGGGGCCATATGACCCAATCCTGAACTTGTACATCGTTCGGGCCGGATCCATGTTCACCGGAGCCCTAGGAGTGGACTCCGAGCGAGGAGCGAGTATCGTGGAATGGGTGTATTTACCAAACACCTCTTCCCGAAACATCGTCCCCCCCCAAGAGTTGGTCTCCGCAGTGGTCTACCGCGGTAGGCTGAGAGCAAGGGACATCTCAGGGCACGATCTAGCCAAAATCGTGATCCCATTCACAAAAGAGCAGGTTTAGCAGCTGATGCAGCTCGGTGACTCGCTTCCAATTGCCTTGGAGGGATTCACCAGATGCTTGGCATACCACTTGCCTAAGGACCCCAGACTCGTCTCGCTTCAAACGCAGACAGTCAGCTTGTATGAATTAATATTGCTGGTTCCACTTCAGGGGGCCAGAACAGTCTTCACGGATGGGGGGCGCACATATGGTGTTTTAACTTGGCAGGAGAGCCAGGCTTGGCGCACGCTGCCAACTCTTCCACAGAAGTCCGCGCAGCGGGCAGAGTTGGCAGCGGTGAACCTCGCTTTGCGCACCTTTGCCAAAGAATGCCTCAACATCATAACTGACAGCCAGTATGTTAGGAATTTGCTTCACAGTCTACCGGGAGCATACATCACTCCCGCGATAGACAAAAATTTGCTGAGTCTGTTCCTCACAGCTCAATTTCACTTGCGGAACCGCACAGAAGCGCTCTATATCGCCCACATCCGAAGTCACCAGGACCTACCTAGTCCAATTTCCGCGGGCAATAGCAGAGCGGATGCGGCCGCAAAGGAAATTCAGCAACGGTCAGTTTTGGGAGTATTCACAACTCCGATTCAGAGCCATGCATTCTTTCATCAGAATGCCAAGGCGCTCGCTAGACAGTTTAACCTGCCGCTCTCTCAAGCCCAAGGCATGGTCCGCTCTTGTCAGCATTGCGCAGGGGCACCGGGGGGGGGCTCGTGGGGGGTCAACCCACGAGGGACAGAAGCTAACCAGGTGTGGCAAATGGACATCACACATGTCCCGCAATTCGGCAGATGGCAGTACATGCACGTTTGCATTGATACCTTTTCACAATTCGTCTGGGCAACAGCACAAAAGGGAGAGACAGCTTCCCACATGGAGCAGCATCTCCTTTCCTGCTTTGCGGCGATGGGCAAACCACGGCACGTTAAAACCGATAACGCCCCGGCCTACAGCGCCAGGCAGCTGGCCGACTTCATGGCCACTTGGGATATCAAACATACCTTTGGCGTTCCGTACAATCCGCAGGGGCAAGCGATTGTGGAACGAGTCAATCGGACACTCAAGTCCTACATTGACAAACAAACAGAAAGGGGGGAGCCACCAGCCCTCCCCAAATCTCAGGGTCAGGCACAGCATTGTCTGAACAAGGTGTTGTTCACGTACAATCACCTCAATGTTTTTTCGGATTGCACGCCGCAGAAGAAGCATTTCCGCCACTCGGAAGCTCTCCCGCGGCCGATGGTGCGTTACCGAGTGCCACCGGATCCTTCTTGGAGGGGCCCGATGCCACTCGTAACCTGGGGAAGGGGGTATGCTGCAATTATGTATCCTACAGGTGTCATCTGGATTCCAGCCCAGTGCGTCAGGCCCCACTTGGAGCCGCATGGCGGGGACTCAGGCCATCCCGAATCCAATCCCGGAGATGGAGAACCTCACCCTGACTGGGGGGACCCAGCGGAGGAAGCGGCGACAGCAGATGACAGCGCCGAGGATCACCTGGGGGATGGTCAAGGCCCTTTGCGATGAGGCAGTGGACACCGTCCGATGCGAGGACAAGGAACCGACACCGGAAAACATCTTGCCAGCAGCCTTTTCCCTGATCACCGCTAATTCCATGGCGGTCACCATCATCCTGACCCTCTCCCTACTTGCGGGGGGAGGCGTTCAGGCAGCTTCGCTGAAAGCCAACGACCTGATGCCAGGCGGAGACCTTTCTGCCCGGATGCACTACAACCTATGGGAGAGGTTGGCAACTCTCGTCAACCAGTCTGATTTTTGCCTGAGGCAGAATACTGCTTCTGCCTCAATCTTGAGCACCTGTCTCATCCCGGTATGCCATTCTCTGGAGGCGCACACCAGGAACGGCGACTGGCTGGTGAAGCGGATTTTCGGTCCGTTTTACCCAACGGGTTTCTCAACGTACGCTCGGTGGGGAACTCAAATCACCAAGATTTTGCTGGCTGATGCAGCCACTCTCTACACTCCTCGAGTGGCGGTCAGCTCGAACTCTACTTGTGCCCGAATGACCGGCTGCTCCGCAGCCGGCAGGACTCAGCGCCGTTGCCTCGACACCGGCAGCGGCAATTGGACTTGTGATAACCCAGAGACAATTGGCTCAATGTATGCTCATGTTACCTTGCCTTCAGGTTGGTTCTTTACATGCAACCAGTACACCTGGAATTACATTCCCGCTAATGTATCAGATTCCACATGTTGTATCAGTCGCTTAACATTGTTGCTCCCCACTAGGGATATGGTTGCCCCAAGCACGAATGTCCCTTCACCCATACGGCGCGCTCGTGCCACCCAGTTAGACAGCTCATGTGATAGTGACATTAGGGTTTTGAGTAAAGCCGAGTACGTCTCATTGGCAGTCAGCATACTTGGCGTGCCAGGCTTAGCCGTTGGCAACGCTCGGAGAATGGGTCAATTGGCTTGCGCTCTGGCAAAAGCCATCAACCACACCTCCTCGGCGATAGCGCTGCTCAACCAGGAGCAGGCGGAGCTTCGCCATGCCATACTAGACAATCGAGCAGCTATCGATTACCTTCTGTTGTTACATCATTTGGGTTGCGAGTCTGTCCACGGCATGTGTTACTTTAATCTTACAGACAACACGCACAAGATACAGAGCCAGCTCACGGACCTCCACACCCTGGTCAAAAACATCAAGGAGGATGCTTCATGGGGGTGGTGGGATTCGTTGTGGTCGTGGTTCCCATGGGGTTGGCTTCAGACGACACTCAAGGTGATCATGGGGGTGGTAATACTGGGCACAGCAGTGTGTTGCTTCGTGCAATGTATTCCCTCACTGATATCGAGATGTCCCCCATGGAGAGAACCCCGAAACGTCATCCCCCCCACACCAGCTGATGCCACTCCTACACAGGGCCGTCTGTCAGGTGCATTCTAACAAATAAAGGGGGAGTGTGGTATCCGCGAGCATAATTGGCATAACTGTCCTTGACAGAGGCTACGTCACGTGAGCACACTCCGGGCCTCTGGGTTCTGCGGGGACAGAAATTGGGGAGCGGATTAATAGTCATAAGATTGATTCACCCATATCTGACCTGACAGGCAGTCCAAGCGGGAGGAAATTGAATGTCTAACTAAGCAGTTAGGAAATAGGTAATTCCGCACTTGCAGATTACCCCGAGTCCTAGCGCAAATAGTGGCCATGTTTACTCTTGTCTAAGCTAGGAACAATGGATTTCCCCTGCCCATGTTTGCCTTAGTTAATTAACCTCCCCGAGAGAGATTCCCAATTAACCCGGGTAAACATGCGATGTGATTTTCTGTCAGATGACGATTCTATCACACGTTGCCTTGAATTCCTATATATGATGATGATTTTCCCTCAATAAACCACTGGTCTTCACTCCATCTTGTCTCGTGTCGTTACTCGACCAGTCTCCTCCGGGACCCCACGGCCGCTCCACGGCCCCGATCCAACAGATCCTCGTTAATTTAATATAGTCTTTATGTGGATTTCTTGCCAACCAACCATTAATCATAGATCTGCACCCCCAGACTGAAAAAGAGAGTTCAGAGATCTCTCAGTGCATGGCTTTGCAATAGTGCAAAAACATCAGTCCAAGGCATTAACTCTCATGTAGCCATATAATGTTTATATGGGATCTGGCTGAAACTATGTGTGTGGTCAGCCTTCCTTTGTACATCTTAGAGAGATTCTCAGAGGTATAACAAAACCAGCTTTTTATGTGTGTGTGTGTGTGTGTGTGTGTGTGTGTGTGTGTGTGTGTGTGTGTGTGTGTGTGCGCGCACACTCTCTGTAAGTTTAGATTAAGTTTTAACTAGTCACAGCCTGGGGTATCCAATAGTTACTTCATTGTCCCACATTACCAAAGTCCTTGACAGACCTGTCAAAGTTGTATATGTTGCCGTCAGTGAGGGCACTTGGCAGGGCATCCCCCTGCTGTTGCAGAAAGCTCACATTAACTCCAAGGATGGATAGAGTTTCCTTGGAGTTGTACATCAGCTCTAAAGGAGAGAGTTCCCTCCCTACAGCTTTTTTCTGAGCCTAGTGTGCTAGGTTGGGAACAAAGCAATGTTTGTCTTTCCTATCTGATCAGATGTAATTAGCTTCTCTTCTATGGTAAAGTAGTGATATTTGTAAAGGGCAAAGCTGCTGTACATCAGTAGAGTTAAATGGCTTCCTTATCATCATACCTGTCAACCTTCCCGATTTGGCTGGGATTACCCCGTAAATTGACGTCGATTGACATCATAACCTGGCCCCCGCTGCCAAAATCCCGTAATTTGGCAGCGGGGGAAAATGCTTTCCACGCATGCACGGAAGGGTTTTACCCCTTCCACGCATGCGCGGAACCGCTACATCGCTTGCGTAAGGGCTGCGCAAGCGGCATAGCGCTTCCGCGCATGCGTGGAAGGGGTAAAACCTTTCCACGCATGCGTGGAACGCGACCTGCGCACAAGCGATGTGCGCAGGTCCCGTTTTTCCGGAGCCGCAGGTTGACAGGTATCCTGTCAAAGTATTTAATCTCTTCTTCTTTTTATAGTGGGTGGGATGGGTGGGTGTGATATGGGTCTTTTAAAGTGGGTGGGATATGGGTCTTTTAAAGTGTTTTTATGTGTTTTTAGAACTTGTTGTAATGCCGCCCTGAGTCGGGTTCTGCCTGAGTGGGCGGCATATATAAATATGACTATTAAATTAAATTAAATTAAGCTTCATCTTCACTATTTGACCTTCCAATGAGCAGTCAGGGTTGATTTCTTCTAAGATTGACTTATTTGTTCTCTTTGCTGTCCAGGGGACTCTCAACACTCTCCTCCAACACCACATCTTAAAGGAATCAATTCTTCCACGCTCAGCTTTCCCAATGGTCCAGCTCTCACACCCATACATTACCACCGGGAATACCACTGCTTTGACTATAAGAATTTTTGTTTTTAAGGTGATGTCTCTACTTTTTACTATGTTCCCCAAATTTCTCATAGCTTGTCTCCCCAGAATCAGTCGTCTTTTTATTTCATTGCTGCAGTCACCATCTGCAGTGATCTTAGCTCCTAAGAAGGTAAAATCTGTCACTGCTTCTACTTCTTCCCCATCTATTTTCCAGGTACTGATAGGGCCTGTTGCCATTATTTTGGTTTTCTTGATATTGAGTCTCAAGCCAGCTTTTGCACTCTCCTCTTTCAGCCCAATCAGTAGATTTTTTAGGTCTTCCTCACTTTCTGCCATTAGGGTGGTATGTCTGCATAACTCAAATTGTTGATGTTCCTTCCAGCAAGTTTGATCCCATATTGTGATTCCTCCATCCCTGCATTGCGCATTATATGTTCTGTGTATAGATTGAATAAGTAGGGTGACAAAATGCAACCTTGTCTTACTCCTTTTCCTATTCCAAACCACTCTGTCATTCTGTGTTCTGTCCTAACGGTTGCGTCTTGATTCATGTACAGATTTCTCATGAGGCATATGAGGTGTTCTGGTATTCCCATCTCTTTAAGTACTTGCCACATTTTGTTGTGGTCCACACAGTTAAAAGCCTTGGTGTAGTCAATAAAACAGAAGTAGACTTGTTTCTGATATTCCTTTGTTTTCTCCATGATCCAATGTATGTTTGCAATGTGGTCTCTAGTCCCATTGCCTCTTCATTTATTCCTCTTCTATTTGCCAGGGAGTGATGGGGCTGGATGCCACGATTTTGGTGCTTTTAATGTTGAGTTGCAAGCCAGCTTTTGCACTCTCCTCTTTCACCCTCATCAAGAGGCTCTTTAGATGTTCTTCACTTGCTGCCAGTAGGGAAAGTAAAGGTAAAGGTCGCCCTTGCTTGAAAGCCAGTCATATCCAACACTAGGGTACTGTTCTCATCAACATTTACAGCAAAAGAGCCAGCGCTGTCTGCATGTGCAGACATTTCCATGGTCATGTGGCAGGCATACTTTAGTGTTCCAGAAATAATGAGCAGCAGCCAGCAATACGGGCCAAACACATAACTTTATTACAGGGTTAAGAACACAATTTTAACTGCGCCACAGCGACTTATATACAGGTGCGGAAAGATACATTTTGGCAGGCTTTAACAGAATTGGTTGGAGGAGAGTGGGGTGATCGAGGACCTGATCTCAATCACGCTTCTCGGAGTAAAATGGCGCAAACCCCAATCTTGCATTACTTAGAAACTGAGAACATAAAATGGTGGACAATTTCATTCAATACACAACACATACCAAGACACTAGAGTGCACAAAATGCTATTTCCCTTTCCACCTAAGTGGTACCTATTTATCTATTTGCAATTTCTTGTTTTCGAACAGCTCGGTTGGCAGGAGCTGGGATAGAGATGGAAGCTCACTCTGTCGTGCAGCACTCGGGTCTCAAACTGCTGATCTTCCAACCTTCCAGTCATCAAGTTCAGCATCTTAACCACTAACCCATTATAAATAGCAATGCATTTCCATTCATTTATTTTTCTTTCTTTCTTCTAAAATTGCAGTTGCAGGAGAGTGAGATGATTAATCAAAGGATTTATTTTTATTTATTTAATACATTTGTATACTGCACATCTAGTGATACTTCAAACTCTAGGTGATATACATAGCAGCAGAATACAGCAAACACTAAAACAACCCCTCATAACCCATAAGCAACAGCTACGCGAAGTGGGGGAGGCTATTTCGCCCTATATGATGTTCTTGATAGATATGCTCAACACTTGGAAGAAGTGGCAAGAACTTCAGATATTTATCTATGTGTGCTTGTTTATATTTGTAGAAATGTCACTTTCTTGAGCTTATAGTCTTGTGGGGAGATTCTGGGAGCTGTAATTCAAAAAAGTAAAAATAACATTTCCAAGTTCTGTTTTCATCCTGCTCCTTGCATTCACACACTCACTAATTGTCTCTGCAGCGTCTATGTACTACCTGGAACAGAAAAGCAATGATTGTAACTACTGTAAATCAATTCCATTATACCAGGACATAGTTAAAATCAAATCTGAGGAAGGTGAATCAACTAACCCAAATAAAGCTGCATTGTTTAAAACAGGTGATTTAAAAGAGACATGAAGACAAATTTCTAAAATACAGCTCATAGCCTTGATGTCATTATTATTATTGAGTGATGGTTTTATTTTCACTACATAGCACAAGAACACTTACTGTGGAAGAATGTGGATCCCTTTTTTCTTATTGGAGGTCCTTTCATCTGTTGAAATTCAAGAGGAGGATATGCCATCTTGTTACAGCTGAATCACACAGCCCAGTTTTGCCACTACCTTAATTCCCAATAATAAAACTTTCTCCCCTTGAAAATAGCTAGATGTCATTACTGTTACGTGGCAAGGGAACCAATTATAGCATTTTTATGTACCAAAATAACTCGGCGTAACACTTGACAGTACACTCTCTTTTAAGCAGCACTGCCTGAACACCAAAGCCAAAGTTAGTACAAGGAACAATATCATCAGGAAACTCACAAAATACATGTAAATGGAGAACTAATTCAACCAAACACACTGCATACATCAGCGTTGACCCTGGGCATCTCCGTAATAGAGTATGCTGCTCCAGTATGGAGCACATTCACATGCACAAAAGAAGTTGATATCGCTGTTAATGAAGCCTTGTGTATAGTGACATGATGTCTCAAACCTACACCAGCTGAGAAAATAAACCCTCTTGTTGGTATCGCTCCACTTTATATCAGGAGAGAAAGTAGCAGCGATGCCAAGAGAACAAAGCAAGAGAATGGCCCTCAACATCCTTTGAATGGATATGAGCCTCAAGTTCGCCGACTCAAAACCAAGAAGAGCTTTATAGCAAGAACTAACACTCTTGAGGGTACACAAGAGCAAAACCAAATTAGAAGATGGAGGAAAGAGCTCACTGGACAAGGAACAACATTAAAGGAGGATTTAGCTGAGGAACTCAACGTCCCCTATGCCACTTGGAGGACCACCTCTGAATAGGCTGAGGGTTGGAGTCCCTAAATGCAAGACCAACATGCTCAAGTGAGGGCTGCTGGCAGACAACAACACACTTCAGAGTCAGGAAATTTAAAATTCCGATGGAGGAGGGGTAGATGGTATGTTTTTATAATTCAAATAACATAAGACTCATATTCTAATTTCATATTAAATATTTTTAAATTAGCAGAGTTAAAACATTACTTTTCACTAGTTGTATCTAGTTAATTTTTTGGGATAGTTTTAAAATTATTCTGGAATCTCTCCTGTTATCTGGAACTAGGGCAACACTTTTTCAGTGTACTTGAGCAAAAAAAAAAAATCACTGCAAGGATAGATGTACTTTGTGTAGTAACTCTGCTAGCCAATCAGATCATTATCTCTAATCCATGATACTTTCATTAGATCTAATAATAAAAGCTGAAACCTGGAGTTAAGTCAACACAAAGATACCTTTAATGCAATATGGATTAGATTCAGAACTCTATATCTAGCCTACAATGATGGCATTGTTTCTTTCTCTCCTCTTTCTCCCCCTCTGTTATTTTTAATTCTACAAAAGTATAAAAGAACATCGTGCTAAAAGCAGCAGTTTGAAGTGGAACTGCAAAGGATTTCAATGGAACGTTGATTTATTTCAGAGGATTATGAGAGCCCATGGATAAAGCTGGCATCCTGCCATAGGGAGAGCCCTTGACCTAGAAGCAGGGAACAGTTACAAAGCTGTTTGTGTACATAACTGAACAGAACACTTTAATTTTGTGCAGAGCATAACCGAATTCTTTCTCTGAGGGAAGATGGAAGGCACAAGCTCTTCTCTTTAGCGGGACACTGGACACTACGTTTAAAACTTCTTGCCTTCCTTACGTCTTGCCTGACAGACTCGAAAAAGCTATTATTTTGTGACGAACAGGCATTTTGTTCTTATCTTTATTTTTTTAAAAGTTGAAAATTAATCAAGATGCCATTCATCAAACCACATCAGGATAGAGTTCTTTCAGTGTGTTCTAATGGACAGAAGGAAACTAACCAGCCATGAAGCTATCTCAGGTAGCTCTGTATTAATGCATGAAACTTAATTTCTTTCCTCAGCCTTGAGCTGTAACTATAAAATCTCATATCTCCCTGGTGACATCAGAACAAAATGTGGATTGGAGAAGGGAAGGATAACATAGCCTTTTAGCTGTAACATTGCTCACTAGCTTTTTTGAGAGAGATCATTCCATACTGTGGCTAATTAATTTCTATGACTACTTTTTGGTAGGTCTCACATCACAACTCAAATTATTATGCTTGCTCCACAGACAAAGAGCGTGCAGTGTAATAGCAGAGTGACTAACTATATTTGTGCAAAATTGTATTATGTACCTTTTATTAAATCAAACATGCCACAATAAATACATTTACCTTCTTAATGGTGCTTTAACCAGGTCTAAGATTAAAAGATCATAATCGTCATTGTTGTCATCGTCATAATTTTTGTCTTTGTCTTCTTCTTCAAAAGCCTTCGACAAGTTCCCATTTAATTGCCCATTCAGAACTATTTCACCATAGTACTTTGGCAGATCTTATTGTCTGTCAAAAATCTAAACCAATGATTTAGCTAAATAGTAACATCTCCAACAAAGTAGAAAGGCAAGGCCTGATCTGCAGAGTTAGTTTTAGTTTCAAAGAGGACATCTACCATCTACAGGGTGGCTCAATAAGTCCCTACCCATTCTCTCTGTGGTCACGCATCCTGTCTCAGTCTCCCCAGGATTCACCCTGCCCCTCTGCCCAGCAGTCCAATGGGAGTGCTTCCTCCCTCCTCCCAGCACAGAGTTTGTCCTGCCCTTCTGCCCGGCAGCCCAATGGGAGCATTTTCTACCTCCCCCAGCAGAACCCTACTCTCTTACAATCTGGGTAGGGTCTTATGGCCACCCTGTATATGTCACATATTTCACCCAGTCAGATCTCCAGTAGGAATAGGGCATATAACAGAGCCTCTTTTCAGAATGAGAATGCAGATTTCAGTAGGGGAAGGTAGACATTTAAAATCCTAGCCAAGATTATTTAAAATCCTAGCCAGATGGAATCCATCCACGAGTTCTCAGGGAACTTAAAGATGAAATTGCTGATCTCCTAGCCAAAATATATAATCTTTCCCTCAAATCAGGCTTTGTGCCTGATGACTGGAAGGTAGCGAATGTAACACCAATTTTCAAAAAAGGATCCAGGGGTGATCCAGGAAATTACCGACCTGTCAGTTTGACATGTGTCCCAGGTAAAATGATGGAAACCATCCTAAAAGATAGAATTAATAGGCACATAGAAGAGAAGGCGCTGCTAAAGGAGAGCCAACATGGTTTTTGCAAGGGCAAATCATGCCTCACTAATCTGTTGGAATTTTTTGAGAGTGTCAACAAGCATGTGGATAAGGGGGATCCAGTTGACATTGTTTATCTGGACTTTCAGAAGGCTTTTGACAAGGTCCCACACCAAAGGCTCTTGAATAAACTTACCAGTCATGGAATGAAGGGACAGGTCTTGTCCTGGATCAGCAACTGGCTAAGGGACAGGAAACAGAGGGTAGCACTAAATGGACACTTCTCCAAATGGAGGGAAGTAAAGAGTGGGGTCCCCCAAGGTTCAGTACTGGGACCCCTGCTTTTCAACCTCTTCATAAATGATCTAGAGGTAGGAGTAAAAAGCAAGGTAGCCAAATTTGCTGACGACACTAAATTATACAGGGTAGTGAAAACTGTGAGAGATTGTGAGGAGCTTCAGAGGGATCTCTCGACACTGGGGGAGTGGGCAAAACAGTGGCAAATGAGTTTCAACATTAGTAAGTGCAGAGTGATGCATGTTGGGGCAAAGAACCCCAATTACATTTATAAACTGATGGGGTCTGAACTCTCTGCGACAAACCAGGAAAGGGACCTTGGTGTCCTGGTGGACAACTCAATGAAGGTGTCAACCCAGTGTGCCTCAGCAGTGAAAAAAGCAAACTCAATGCTAGGGATCATTAGGAAGGGTATAGAAAATAAGTCAGCAAGTGTCATTTTGCTTCTTTATAAATCTATGGTGAGGCCCCATCTGGAATACTGTGTACAGTTCTGGTTGCCATACCTCCAGAAGGATATTATGGAGCTGGAAAAAGTGCAGAGGAGGGCAACCAGAATGATTAGGGGACTGGAACACCTTCCTTACCATCTGAGGCTGCAACGGTTGGGCCTCTTCACTCTTGAACGACGACGTCTAAGAGGTGACCTGATTGAAGTTTATAAAATCATGCACGGTGTGGACAAAGTAGATAAGGAAAAACTGTTTTCCCTATCGCATAACACTAGAACTAGGGGACACTCGATGAAACTTTTGGGTACTAGTTCTCAAACAAATAAGAGAAAGTATTTTTTCACCCAGAGGATTACTGGTCTATGGAACTCCCTGCCAGAAGAAGTGGTGACAGCTGTCAGTCTTGACAGCTTTAAGAAAGGATTAGACAAGTTCATGGAGGACAAGAGTATCAATGGCTATAATTATGGATACTTAAGGACAACCTCCGGGTTGGAGAGATAGGCAGGATATCTCTCAATATCATTTCCAGGGAATCCTAAGCAGGTGAAGGCATCTGCTTGGGAATACCCTGAAGGAAATGGTGAGCCACTGTGTGAGACAGAATGCTGGACTGGATGGGCTGTGGCCTGTTCCAGCAAGGCTGTTCTTATGTTATGTTATGTTATGTTATTATTTATGGCTTATAGGTTAATACCTAGCTTTTTTGTATTGCACTCTGAAACAAACTGGTAACCAACAGGCACTGATTAATAATTGAAGTTATGTACTTCAAAAAGCATATTCCAAATTATTCTACCCTAAATTATTCTACCCTGTTTTGTGTCAACTGCATTATTTTATTTTCAGTCGCAGTTCCTCACAGATTATATTGTAATCATCAAACTAGAGGTGAAGCCATTTTGTTGAACTCAGCTCTTGGTCATTTAGGCTGAAGATTAATCACTGCACCAGTCCATCTGTCTCTTAAAATTGTACAAATTGTCCCTTTTATTTTGATGCCTGTTCCCAATGAATAAACATACTAAAGCACAACCTATACATGCAGCCATCAAATATGAATGTCAGGATCCTCTTACTCACAAGTAGCACCTCAGCCTGCCTGAACCTGCCTGCTCTTTTGGCTAAACAGTCCAGGCTTTTTAAGCTTGCCTTCTCACTTCTGATCTGGATTTAGGTGGTGAGTAAGGTAGCTCATAGGAAATCAATCCGTGTAGATAAGGTAGCACTGAGCCAAGTAAACACTCCAGTCATCTTTGGGTAATTCAAAAGTATATTGTAATCAGATGCAGAAGAAAGTTCATCAGATGTTCAGAAAGCATATCGAAATAAAGAAAGCTGCTCTGTGGGGAGAGCCCAGGGGGCCCCCTTCTGGCTTATAAAACTACATGATTGCAGTTCATCCTTTAGCTCCAAGCATTGGGTCTAAGAGAGCTTCTTGGTCCCCACCTTCTGGGTTTTACCTCCTCCCTCAGGGTCCACCTCTTTGCCATTCCCCTAAAGGAATCCAGCCAATGATCATACAGCATGACATGTTCATCACACATTAGACTCCATCTCTTCCAACCCATGAGGCCAGCATGTTTACACATTCCAGTCCCTCTGGTATGCTCTAAAAAGGTTCTCCACTGCATTGAAATATCAATCTTGGAGGAGTCTAAAACCAGGGCATAAATTTTGCCCTGACAATGAAGATGATAAAGGTGTATTTTCCCTCTTTGTTTCCACTGAAAATGCAAGCAAGTAGAAGTACCACGTGATTAAAGTCACAAGCCACTAGTCATGGATTGTCAAGGTCAATCAATCAATCAATTCCTCTTGTACTTCATGTACAGTAGTATGGTTGGATTTTTTTAATTTAAAAGTTCACATTAAACCTCTGATGTATTTCATCACCAATATTCACCAATAAAAACTATGCTCTTGCTGTGTGAGTTGAATACAGAGTATTGAAATAAGCCGTGCATGCTTATTTTTATTCTTAGAAATATCTACTAAATGACAAGACATAGAATGAGAATTTCTCCTCAATAGTCTTCTTTGGCACAGGTGAGGAACCTTTTTCAGCCTAGAGACCAAATTTCATGGTAGAGACATTCTCAGAACATTCTAGTGCTGAGTGAGACCAAAAATATCTACGTATTTTCATTCAGAACTTTTATTGCTAATAGCGAAGCCTAAGAACAGGTAAATTCAAAGTTTTAGAATGGGGAAGGAGATACTATACAAAATTTGTGGAAACCAGAAAATGATGGTGTTACAGGAAGTTGATATATCAATCTGGGGAATCCCAGATAGTATGACTGGATTCCAGGGCTTAAACTGTCCCCTACAATATCTAGACTCAAAGATATGCTGACCTGGAAAGGACAGAAACCTTTCATTCCAGCTCTTGTTGTGGTTAATCTCAGGGCTGAAAGCACAAATGAATTTGACAGTCCAACTGCTGTGCTGGCTGAGATTGTCTGAATTTTTATTCCAACTGTTAAATCTGTAGGAAGCTCTGTGTTGTGAGATATCTTAGTTAGCAGAGTCAACAGCAATTGTATTCTTGTGAGGTTTTAAACTCACCTTATTGCTCGATTCCCTGGAGCAGGGAAGTCAGGCAGAAGGATAAGCTTAAACAAGGGTTACTAGGTTTATTTAGAAAAAATCATTGATAGTAAAGTTTATTCTAAATAGTTAGAAATGTTAACAGCTTAAAGGTTAGAGGAAGAGAGAGGAAGTGGCAAATGTTTAACTCTTTAGGCAGAGCAATATGACAGTGACAGTGTTATGTATGTATGCATGTTCATTATACTGTAAGGCAAGATTGTAACCACTCCAGATACAAACGATATCAGCTATGAAGGAACGCGAGCAGACAGCCTATAGAGGGCAGCTGCGAGCGTTCACTCTCACATGGTTCACATTGCTCAATCACGGACAGCCGCGGGAAAACCTTCCCCGCATTCAGCAGCTGAAGAAAGACCTGCATTCAGCAGCTGAAGCAAGACCTGCATTCAGCAGCTGAAGAAAGACCTGCATTCAGCAGCTGAAGCAAGACCTGCATTCAGCAGCTGAAGAAAGAGGCGTGCCTGGGCGAGGCCACGCCGGTAGCAACCAATCAGCTACCGTGCTACAAGATTCAAATGTAGAGAGCTACTGTATATATTGAGATGTATCACCGCCATTCCTCATGCTTCACTGGAACCTCATGCAATGCAATAAACCTGTGTTAAACCAACCTTTCGGTTGTCCGGTTGTCTTTGGTCCCATACACCAAATTGGCGACGAAGGTGGGATATGGCTGCCCACGGGACCAAGACATGCGCCGGCTACGAGATCAAGAAGCAGGGAGACTTGGAGCTGTTTGAGATAGACTTCAACGCAGCGCTGGTGGAGCTCGAAGTCTCCGATGAGGCCAAAAAGAGGGCCATTTTCGTCCGCATGCTCGGACACGAGACCAAGAGGACCTTGGTGGACCTGATCGCCCCGAGGAAGGTGGGCGACTTCAAAGCTTCAGAGCTCCTGGCGGCGTTGCGCGCCCATCTCCGGCCGGCAATAGCGATGTTCCCCGCTCGGAGCGCGTTCTGGAGGCGAGTCCAGGCACCCGGAGAATCGGTCGATGAGTTCGCCGCGGCCCTGCGGTTGGCCGCCGGCCCTTGCAAGTGGGAACTCCCCGACGTCACCCTCCGGGACTGCCTGCTCTGCGGTCTGAGGGACACAGAGACTCAGCGCGCGCTGATGAAAAGGGAGCCGCCTCCCACGTGGCAACAAGTCCTCGACGCGGCACAGGCCGCAGAGGCCACGTCGGCCGGGGTGCACGAACTTCAGGACTGGCGCCCGAAGACCGCCAAGGCAGAGAGTTCGGTGCGCGCGGCCCAGCGGACTTCGAACTCGTCTTCTGCAGAGAGCAGCGACGACGAGGACGTCCGGAGGGTCCAGAGAGAGGGCCGGCGCTGCGATGGCTGCGGCGCCGCCCACGCCCGCACCAAATGCCCATTCCGCAAGGCCGAGTGCCACAACTGCGGCCGGCGCGGGCACATCGCCAAGGTCTGCCGGAAACAACGCGAGGCCACCCGGAGTTCTCCAGACCGCTCGGCGAGGCAGGACCGCACCACGAGGCAGGACCGCACCACGAGGCCGAAGGACGGCACACGGACCACGAGGACGCGGGACGGAGTAGGACGAGTCTCCGACGACAGCGAGGACGACGCGCCGGTTTGCAGCGTTTCCACGGAGCACCCCCGTTACTTCGTTGAGGTAGTAATACAAGGGGCCCCTGTTAGGATGGAGGTGGATTCGGGTTCCTCATACTCCATTATTTCCCAGGGGGAGTTCATGAAAATCGCCCCCCGCGTGCGGCCCAAGCTCAAGGCGTTGAGGGCCACGCTGAAGGACGTGCAGGGGAACCGCATCCCAGTGTTGGGGGTTGGGAAGTTCCAGGTCCAGTTCAAAAAGTACACCGCAACGCTTCCCTTAGTCGTCCTCAAGGGGGGTAAATGCAGCCTCCTCGGGACTCAATGGTTCCAGCCCCTGGGGTTGTTCATTGGGGGGGTGCACGCCGTGGGAGCACACGCCGCCGGGACTGATCCAATACAGAGTGTGTGCGACGCGCACCCCGAGGTTTTTAAAAAGGGGCTAGGAAAATTCAAGGGCCCCCCAGTGACTTTCGACCTGGACCCTGGAGTGCGTCCAATCAGACTTAAACCGCGCAGAGTGCCTTTCGCACTAAAGGACAAAATTGAGGCGGAATTGGACAAATTAGTGGGCCAGGGGATTCTTGTTCCTGTTGATTCTGCGGAGTGGGAAACTCCAATTGTAACAGCGCTCAAGGCCAACGGGGAAGTCCGAATATGCGCTGATTACAAGTGCACCATCAATAAGGCGATCCGCCCTAATGCGTATCCGGTGCCGGTAGTCAGCCACTTATTGGCCAGGTTACACGGGGGGAGGTGTTTCGCCAAACTCGACCTGGCCCAAGCCTACCAGCAACTCCCGGTGACCCCCGCCGCAGCTGCTGCACAAACCATAGTCACCCACAAAGGGGCATTCCAGGTTTCGCGCCTCCAATTCGGCGTGAATTCGGCGCCCGGGATTTTCCAGTCATTGGTGGAACGCCTCCTGAAGGGGTTGGAGGGGGTGTTACCCTATTTTGATGACGTATTAATTACAGGGGGGAGCCGGGCCGAATTAGCAACAAGGTTGGGAAAGGTCCTGACAATATTCGAAAAGGCGGGGTTGAGGTTGCGGAAAGACAAATGCGTCTTCTTCGCTACAGAGGTTGAGTTCCTAGGGTTCCGTGTTACTCCCGAGGGAATTAGGCCAGCCCAATCCAAGGTAGCCGCCATCAAAAAGGCCCCTCGCCCCACCTCCAAGCCCGAGTTGCAGTCGTTCCTCGGACTGCTCAACTTCTACCACTCCTTCCTCCCGCGGAAGGCAGCCGTGGCAGAACCGCTACACAAATTGTTAAAAAAGGACGAGGCATGGAAGTGGGGCGACGTCCAGGAAAAGGCTTTCAATGACCTGAAGCGACTCCTGGCATCAGATGCTGTACTGACCCACTTCAATCCCAAACGCCCGGTGGTCCTGATATGCGATGCATCCCCGGTGGGGGTGGGGGCGGTGCTTTGCCACGTGCTGGAGAACGGTAGGGAGGCCCCGATAGCTTTCTACTCTAGATCCCTGTCCCAAGCGGAGAGGAATTATGCTCAGACAGACAGAGAGGCGCTAGCAATAATTGCGGGGACCAAGAAATTTCATGATTTCGTGTACGGCCGCCCCTTCACCATAGTGACTGACCACAAGCCTTTGCTGGGCATCTTCACCGCAGACAAGCCCACACCCCAGATCCTGTCCCCGAGAATGCTCAGATGGGCCATTTTTCTCAACGCGTATCAGCACGCGTTGGTATACCGGCCCGGGAGGGAGATAAGCCATGCCGACGCTCTGTCGAGGTCCCCCATTCCCCGGGATTGCTGCCACGTGGGCGGAGTAGAGAGGGACCACCAGGTCTTAATGATAGAGGTCCTAGACTCCCCTCCAGTAGTACCGGCCGAAATCGCCAAAGCGACAGGCAAGGACAAAGCGCTGGCCACAGTTTGCTCCTGGGTGCAGAAAGGGTGGCCCGTGTCTTCCCCAGCAGCGGAATTCGACACATTCTTCAAAAAGAGATTAGAGTTGTCCCTGGAGAGGGGTTGCCTCTTGTGGGGACAGCGGGTAGTGATCCCCACGTCTCTCCGGCCAAGGGTGCTTAAACTGCTGCACGTCAGCCACCCGGGGATCGTACGCTCTAAGGCACTAGCCCGCAGTTACTTTTGGTGGCCCCAGTTAGACGCCGACATCGAACACATGGTCGGCACTTGTGAGGCGTGCCAAAGCTCAAGGCCAGAAGAGGCTCGCTCGCCACCTAGGGAATGGGACGCTGCGAGGGGACCCTGGTCCCGAGTTCACGTAGACTTTGCTGGCCCATTCAGGGGAACGCTTTTCCTCCTCGTGGTGGACGCGTTCTCTAAGTGGTTGGAGGTCATTCCAGTCTCGAGCACCTCCTCGACCACAACCATTAAACAGTTAAGGAGGGTCTTTTCCACGTTCGGTTTACCCGACACCCTCGTCAGCGATAACGCTAGCTGTTTCACGTCCGCCGAGTTCAGGGCATTCATGGAACGCAACGCCATTCGGCACGTCACCTCCGCCCCCTTTCACCCGGCCACCAATGGCCAAGTAGAGCGCCTCGTGCGCACCACGAAAGACGCGCTACTGCGCATGGGTCCCGGAGACCTCGACCTGAAATTGTGCCAATTCCTGCTGAGATACAGGGTCACCCCCTTAGCGTCAGGGTACTCCCCCGCAGAGCTGTTGATGCGCAGGAAGCTGGCCACGGGGATATCCAAGCTAGACCCCACGAGAGTAGAGGACAAGGGGCGGAACATAAGGGTGGAACCCACCAAGAGTTTCGGCATAGGCGCCCCAGTATACTGCAGGAATTACGCCAGCGCGGGGCCAGCCTGGGTGCCGGGCACCGTAGTAGACCAAACCGGCCCCGTCTCATACCGCGTAGAGACCAGTACAGGTTTCCTGTGGAGGCGACACGTGGACCAACTCAGGCGTAGGGTCCCCGGAGAGCAAGACGAGGATGAGGCCAGCATTGATTCAGCGTTAGGGTACTCCCCCACCCGTTTAGCCCAAGGGGGAGGAAAAGGGGAGCATGGGTCCCCACCAAGGGGGGAGGAAAGGGAATCGATCCACGGAAATCTTTTGCGGGAGTCCCTGCCAGAGAGGAGGAGCCCCGGGTTGCGGGAGTCCCCGTCAGAAAGGAGGAGCCCCAACCACACTCATACCCCGCGGAAGCCGCGGAAGTCCCCCCGAGGCTCAGAGGCCCATAGAGGTTTAGACGTTGATTTACAGTACCAGGGGGAGTTAGCGGAGTGGTCCCCCACCCGTCCTAGCGAAAAGAGGGGTTTCAGTTCAGCCCCTGGTACCTCCAGTCCCAGTAGCCCCTGTGAGTTAGAATGCAATATAGCGCCCATGTTCCGGAGACCGACACCTCCAAGACCAGAGGCATCAGCGAGTCCGCCCACCACCACAGTCTTAAGGTCCCCCGAGCAGGGATCAGAAGGTAGCCATTCCCCAAGGGCGACCTCATCGGTGCCGCGGTTCACACTAGGAGGGTCCCCGGGGTCCGAGGGCAATAGGCAGGGATTTACCTCCCAACTGTTCATCCCATTCCCTTCCCCAAGCGCAAGGCAGGCACGGACGCCCCACAGAGCCACTAACGAATCCCCGTTTCCCGTTGCAGGACAAGCGCCCGCGGAGTCAGGGATCACAGGCTCTCCAGAATTAGGGCAGGCGCAAGCACGCCCCAAGCGAACGTGCGGCAAGCCACAATGGTTGCGGGACTTCGTCCCATCCTAGGGGGGAGGGATGTTATGTATGTATGCATGTTCATTATACTGTAAGGCAAGATTGTAACCACTCCAGATACAAACGATATCAGCTATGAAGGAACGCGAGCAGACAGCCTATAGAGGGCAGCTGCGAGCGTTCACTCTCACATGGTTCACATTGCTCAATCACGGACAGCCGCGGGAAAACCTTCCCCGCATTCAGCAGCTGAAGAAAGACCTGCATTCAGCAGCTGAAGCAAGACCTGCATTCAGCAGCTGAAGAAAGACCTGCATTCAGCAGCTGAAGCAAGACCTGCATTCAGCAGCTGAAGAAAGAGGCGTGCCTGGGCGAGGCCACGCCGGTAGCAACCAATCAGCTACCGTGCTACAAGATTCAAATGTAGAGAGCTACTGTATATATTGAGATGTATCACCGCCATTCCTCATGCTTCACTGGAACCTCATGCAATGCAATAAACCTGTGTTAAACCAACCTTTCGGTTGTCCGGTTGTCTTTGGTCCCATACACCAAAGACAGATAGTTGCTAAAAGAAATAGTTACAGACTAAAGCCTATTGGGCATCTATGGAGACAACTGCAAAACAGATGATGTTCTGAAGGATCCTTCAAACAGAGATCAGCTGGAAGAACCAAAAATGGCGCATACAAGGATGAATTTACTCACAGTCTCTGTGTTGGCACATAGTTAGACCAGGGCTAGGATACTCTTATGTCAGTGATGGCTAACCTTGGCACTCCAGCTCTTCTGGAACTTCAATTCCCAGAAGCCTTGCCTGCAACATCTCAACACTTAGCCATTTCATGGGCTATGCTGGACTTTGCCATTTATGGACTGATGAATATTTCCATGGACTTGGGGGTGGGGTTATTTTGCTCCATAGGCTTATGGACATTCTGATGAACTTATTGGCTCTTTGAAATATTTCATGGACATTTCTGGATCTAAAAAAGCCCTATAGACTTTGGGATTTGGAGATTTTATTCTCTACAGGTATTTCTTCTTATAGAATAGAAAATAAAGTTCTGTTTAAGGATTTTACCTTGTTGGCTTCTATTTGGGCATAGCACTGGCACCTAGCTCTCTGCTTCCACCACACACTGCTACTGCTACATCCATACTTCTATGGGAAAGCCACACTCCCTGTGACTGGGTAAGATCGGGGTGCCTGGGTTCTTGGGAGAGGCTGGCAGAGGCTGAAAGGAGGGAGTTGTGGTGGACTGCATCATATACAGCACTCTGTCACCACCAAAGCCTCTCAGGACCCCCCAAAACTCCTGACAAGGTCCTGCCCTAGGCCCCTCCAATGTGGGGTGCCACAGGGCTTGGTGCTCTCATCTCTCTTATTTAATATTTACATGAAGCCTCTGGGGGAGAGCATCCATTCCCAAGGGATGATGTACCATCAGTATGCTGACGATACTCAACTGTACATCTCAGCCCGTGGTGATTCAAGTGATGCAGTTGAAGTCCTATCCAGGTGCCTGGAGGTTGTGGGGGTCTGGATGGGGGACAACTGGCTACAACTGAATCCCAGCAAGACTGAGTGGCTATGGGTAAGGGGCCCTGTGTTATCTGGGGAGTTACCATCTTTGTTTCTGGATGGGGCTGTTTTGCCTCAGTCAGGCCCGGTGCATAATTTGGAGGTCATCCTGGACTCACAACTCCTGCTTAAAGATCAGGTGGCAGTCATGGCCAGGAGGGCTTTCACTCAACTTCAAGTGATTCACCAATTATGCCCATTCCTGGACCAGGACTCCTTGCTTATGGTCACTCATGCTCTGGTCACCTCCAGACTAGATTATTGCAATGCTCTCTACATGGGGCTGCCCTTGATGACATTCGGAAGCTGCAACTGGTGCAAAATGTGGCGGCCCACACAGTGATGGGGGTGGCCATTATGCCCATGTCTCATCCTTGTTGCAGGAGCTGCATTGGCTGCCGGTGTGCCTCTGGGTGCAATTCAAGGTGCTGGTTATTACCTTTAAAGCCCTACATGGCAGAGGACCAGGTTACTTAAGAAACTGCTTTACCCCAAGGAAATCTGCCCATCCCACCAGAGCAGACCGGAGTGGCTCCCTAATGGTACCAATGGCTAGAGAGGCTCACCTCTCTAGCATTAGAAGGAAGGCCTTTTCGGTATCTGCTCTGGCCCTGTGGAACCTCCTACCGACCGAACTATGCCTCCAGTCTGAGCTATTCGCCTTTAGAAAAGGCCTTAAAACTTGGTTGGCCCAGAGGGTGTGGGACAGCCCTCCCCCCCCCCCCGCTGGTTCATATGAATGGCCATCTGGGTTCTTGTTTTAACCTATGGTGAATGTTGGGGGTTTTTTAAATGTTTTTTTTAAAATGTTTTTATGATTTTAATTGCTGTTGGGATGTTTTTATATTTCAGTGTTTTTTATTGGTTGATTATAAGCCATCTGCAGTCGAATAATATAGACAGACAGACAGACAGACAGATAGATTTCAATGTTGGTTATCTGGTGATGTCCATGTGTAGAGTCGCCTCTTAGGTTGTTGAAAGAGGGTGTTTGCTATGACCAGTGCATTCTCCTGGCAAAACTATTAGCCTTTGCCCTGCTTCATTTTGTACTCCAAAGCCAAACTTGCCTGTTATCCCAGTTTCCTTTTGACTTCCTAGTTTGGTATTCCAATCTCCTATGATGATAAGGACATCATTTTTTTGTCAGTTCTAGAAGGTGCATATAGAAGAGACATATAGTAGACTACATTCCACCAATCATTTCTTGCAACCTATGACAAGAGAAATAATCTGAATCAATGCAAAGATTTGGTTTTCCAGCAACACCCTGTGTTTGTACTGTACTGAAAGCAGCAGCCAAATTGAGTCAGATGCAAATGATGTTACCAGCCAGCTGTTTAGCAAACAAATCAGAGCAGACTGTTAAGGATTCTCTCCAGTGTTCTTGGAAATCTTGTGATCTTTTGGCTATGTTCTCTACAGTTCATTGAAAAATCTCCTCACCAAGGGTCAAAACAGGCTTCATTCCACAAGGATCTATTGTATCAGTATGAAAGTGATAGATCGACACAGAAAAGCCAGAGGAACTGCAGAATGAACTCCCCAAAGGTGGCTTCATTTTGGCAGTTTCATGCCTGGCCTAGACATGGAAGAAGAAGAATGGTACTATTTTCTCTGTTCATCCTCATAACCAAGGTTTTTCATTCCAGGAATTCGAGTTCCCCTGTCCATATAGACAAAAACAGCAACATTTCCTTATAGTATTTTCCTCTCCTCCATCCTCAACCAAATTCTTCATCTTATTGTCACTTTCTCTCTCTTCTACCATGTTTCATGGCCTTTCTTTCCCTTTCCCAGCCTGGTGCCAAAATGCTGTGAATTATTGATTGGAGAACAATCAACACCATTTTTGTTGTTGTTGATCTCTGTTTGCAGTTCTTCTTTTTAAAAGGGTCTAGCACTAAAGTTGTGGCTGTGCTGGACCTTGTGGGTAATTTGCTATTCAAATACAGCTTAAATTTGATATTACTATAATCAGTGTTTTCAATCAGTTCAACAGGAAACACACCTCATACTAGGTTGAGGTAACCCTTAGGACTAAGTCTATAGGCACCATCCCTTTGCGAAGTTGCATGACCCTCTATACTAGAGCACAGTCATTTAGCATATGTAAGCTGAGCAAGTATTGTTCCATTTACCATAGTTAAAGCTGTAAAAGAGCTGCATATTTATTATAGAAACTTAGTTTACCGTTGTTGTGTTCTGTAAAGCTGTGCCTTTAACAATGTACCTTTGCCATGTGTTATCAATGTAACCTTTCCGTGTGCAACATTATAACCATCAGCTGTATCAATGTAAACCTAATAAGGGGACGCGAGCTAGTGACCACCAGAGGGCAGTAGCGAGCGTCCAGCTCTCATGGATCATATTCACCTG
Organism: Bradypodion pumilum; assembly: GCA_035047305.1. Taxonomy (NCBI): domain Eukaryota; kingdom Metazoa; phylum Chordata; class Lepidosauria; order Squamata; family Chamaeleonidae; genus Bradypodion; species Bradypodion pumilum. Next base: position 242,344,249 of record JAWDJD010000004.1, read on the forward strand.
GTTCAGCAGCGCGGGAAGATTCCCCGCCACCTCTTCACCTGGTCAAGAAGGGCGTGACCTCCTATGACGTCACGCAGGCAGCAACCAATAGTCTGTCGACGAGCCACATTCAAATGTATAGCCAGCTGTATATATTGAGCTACTCATCCGCCATTACCACATGTTCCTCCGGATCATCATGCAATAAACCTGTGTTAAGCCAACCCTTCGGCTGTTTCATTGTCTTTGGTCCCTTACACTAAATTGGCGACGAAGGTGGGATGGCAGCCCACGGGACCAAGACATGCGCCGGTTTCGAAATCAGGAAACCGGGCGACTGGGAGATCTTCGAGATGGACTTCCAGGCCGCACTGATCGAGTCCGAAGTCACGGAAGAGGCGAAGAAAGGGGCCATCTTCACCAGAATGCTCGGACAAGAAACAAAAAGGACCTTGGTGGACCTGATTGCACCGAGGAGGGTGAGCGAATTCAAGGCCAAGGAACTCATGCAGTTGCTGCGTGAGCACATCCGGCCCGCCACGGCGATGTTTCCCGCTCGGAGTGCGTTTTGGAGGTGAGTCCAAGCGCCCGGGGAGACGGTCGCCGCGTTCGTGGCGGCCCTGCGGCTGGCGGCCGGCCCGTGCAAATGGGAGAACGCCGAAATCACCCTCCGAGACTGTGTGCTGTGCGGCCTGAATGACGCCGAGACCCAGCGCACATTAATGAACCAAGAGCCGCCTCCCACATTGCAGGAGGTCGTCAGAGCGGCCCAGGCCACAGAAGCTACGAAGGCCGGGGTCCAAGAACTTCAGGACTGGCGGCCAAAGTCGAGCAAGGCAGAGGCTCCGGTACAGGTGGCCCGGCGAACTTTGAGGTCGCCCACAGAGAGCAGCGACGACGAGGACGTCCAGAGGGTCCGAAAGGAGAGCCGGCGATGCGACGGCTGTGGAGCGGCCCATGACCGCGTGAAATGCCCCTTCCGGAAGGCCGAGTGCCACAACTGCGGCCGCCGCGGGCACATCGCCAAGGTGTGCAGGAAGAAGCGCGAGACCCGGAGGAGCTCCACAGACCGTTCCGCAGGACGAGACCGCCCAACGAGACCCAAGGACGGCGCCCAGGCCACGCGAAAGCAGGACGGCGTGGGCCGCATCTCCGACGGCAGCGAGGACGACGCCCCAGTGTTCAGCGTGTCTACAGGACACCCCCGCTACTTTGTTGAGGTACTAGTCCAAGGGGTGCCCATTAGGATGGAGATTGACTCGGGGTCCTCATATTCAATCATTTCCCAGAGGGAGTTTTTGGGAATTGCCCCCCACAAGCGACCCAAGCTCAAAGCATTGAGGTCCACACTACGGGACGTGCAAGGGAACAGTATTCCAGTGTTGGGGGTTGGAGAATTTCAGGTCAAATTCAAGGAGCACGCCGCGTCCCTTCCCCTAGTCGTGCTCAAGGGAGGAGATTGCAGCCTCCTCGGGACTCAATGGTTCCAGCCCCTGGGGTTGTTCATTGGGGGGGTGCATGCCGTTGGGATGCACGCTGTTGGGACTGACCCAATTCAGGAGGTGTGCGAGGCGCACCCCGAAGTCTTCAAAAAAGGACTGGGGAAATTCAAGGGGCCCCCAGTGACTTTCGACCTGGACCCGGAGGTCCGCCCTATTCGCCTAAAACCACGCCGGGTGCCGTTCGCACTCAAGAACAAGATAGAGGCGGAACTGGACAAATTGGTGGGTCAGGGGATCCTTGTGCCTGTAGATTCTGCGGAGTGGGAAACTCCAATTGTAACCGCACTAAAAGCCAATGGGGAGGTCCGCATATGCGCCGACTACAAGTACACCATCAACAAGGCGATCCGCCCGAATGCATATCCGGTGCCGGTAGTCAGCCATCTGCTGGCCAGGTTACACGGGGGGAAATGTTTCGCTAAGCTCGACTTAGCACAGGCCTACCAGCAGCTTACGGTGTCCCCTGCCGCAGCTGCTGCGCAGACCATAGTCACCCATAAGGGGGCGTTCCAGGTGATGCGCCTCCAATTCGGCGTGAATTCGGCGCCAGGAATTTTCCAGTCACTTGTGGAACGCCTCCTGAAGGGACTGGAGGGGGTGTTGCCTTATTTTGATGACGTGTTAATAACAGGGGGGAGTCGGGCTGAATTGGCCAAGAGGTTGGGGAAGGTCCTGACAATATCGAAAAGGCGGGGCTGAGGTTGCGAAAGGACAAATGCGTCTTCTTCGCAACCGAGGTTGAGTTCCTAGGGTTTTGTGTGACTCCTGAGGGAATAAAGCCGTCCAAGTCCAAGGTGGCAGCCATCAAGAAAGCCCCCCGCCCCACCTCCAAGCCCGAGTTGCAGTCGTTCCTAGGGCTGCTCAACTTTTACCACTCCTTCCTCCCCCAAAAGGCAGCGGTGGCTGAGCCGCTACACAAACTGCTAAAGAAAGACCAGGCATGGAAGTGGGGCGATGACCAAGAAAGGGCATTTAGCGAGCTAAAAAGCCTCCTGGCGTCCGACGCCATTCTAACCCACTTTGACCCCAAACACCCAGTAGTTCTGACCTGTGATGCGTCTCCAGTGGGGGTGGGGGCGGTGCTGTGCCACATGTTGGAAAACGGAAGGGAGGCCCCGATAGCATTTTACTCCAGGTCCCTGTCCCAAGCAGAGAGAAACTACGCACAGACGGACAGGGAGGCGCTAGCGATAGTCGCGGGGACGAAAAAATTTCACGATTTTCTGTATGGCCGCCCCTTCACCATTGTGACGGACCACAAGCCCCTGCTAGGCATCTTTACCGCGGATAAGCCCACCCCTCAGATCCTGTCCCCAAGGATGCTCAGGTGGGCCATTTTTCTCAATGCGTATCAGCACGCATTGGTCTACCGGCCCGGGAAAGAGATCAGCCATGCGGACGCTCTATCTAGGTCTCCCCTTCCCCTAACGCCCAGCCAGGTGAGCAAGGGGGAGCGGGACCATCAGGTTCTCATGATAGAGGTGCTGGATTCGCCCCCCGTAGTGCCCGCCGACATTGCCAAAGCGACAGAGAAGGACAAAACGTTAGCGGCAGTAAGCTCCTGGCTGCAGAAAGGGTGGCCCGCGTCCTCCCCAGCGGAGGAGTTCGCTCCATTTTTCAGAAAAAAGCTAGAACTGTCCCTAGAGAGGGGGTGTCTCTTGTGGGGGCAGCGGGTGGTGATTCCCACTTCCCTTCGGCCGCGGGTGCTCAAACTACTTCACGTCAGCCACCCCGGCATCGTGCGATCCAAGGCGCTGGCCCGGAGTTACTTCTCGTGGCCCCAGCTAGACGCCGACATCGAGCACATGGTCGGCACTTGTGAAAGTTGCCAATGCACCAGACCAGAGGAGGCCCGCCTTCCCCACAGGGAATGGGACGCGGCTAAGGGGCCGTGGTCCCGGGTGCACGTTGATTTCGCGGGCCCGTTCAGAGGCACCCTGTTCCTCCTTGTAGTAGACGCTTTCTCCAAATGGTTGGAGGTTATTCCAGTCACGAGCACCTCCTCGGCCCAGACGATTAGGCATTTGCGGAGGCTCTTTTCCACGTTCGGCATACCCGACACGTTAATTAGCGACAACGCTAGTTGTTTTACGTCCTCCGAGTTTAGGGCATTCATGGAGATTAACGCCGTTCGGCATATCACCTCCACCCCTTTTCACCCGGCCACCAACGGCCAAGTAGAGCGCCTCGTCCGCACCACGAAGGACGCGTTGCGGCGCATGGGCCCAGGGGATTTGAACCTACACGTGTGTCAGTTTCTGCTAGGGTACAGGGTGACCCCTTTGGCGTCAGGATACTCCCCCGCAGAGCTCTTAATGCGCAGGAAGCTGACCACCATCCTTACGAGGCTAGACCCCACGAGGGTAGAGGACAAAGGAAGGAACATCGGGCTAGAGGCTACAAAGAGTTTCAGTGTAGGCGCCCCCGTGCATTGCAGGAATTACGCCAGCACGGGCCCAGCCTGGGTACCGGGCGTAGTTGTGGAGCAAACCGGCCCCGTATCGTACTGCGTGGAAACCAGCACAGGGCTCCTGTGGAGGCGGCACGCGGACCAGCTCCGACGCAGGGTCTCCGACGAGCAGGGCACAGATCAAGCAGGGAATCAGTCAACGTTAGGGTTCTCCCCCACCCGTTCAGCCCAAGGGGGAGGGAAAGGGGACCGCAGGCCCCCACCAAGGGGGGAGGAGGATGTTCTCATAGATATCCTAGGAGATCTTTCTGAGGAGGAGGAACCCGACCCCATACATATCTCGCGGAAAGTCCCCACAAATGCGGGTACCCCTACCAAGTTAGATTTTGATTTTCAGAACCGGGGGGGGGGTTTCGGAGTGGTCCCCCACCCGTCCAAGCGAGAAGAGGGGTTTTTCGTTAGCCCCGACGGCCCCCGGTCTGCCCACAATGGAGTTTTTCCCTTCCCCTAAAACCGCCAGACAGCGGCAAGCCACCAACAAGTCTCCCTCTCCCATTTCAGGACAAGGGACCAGGGAACAAAGAAGCAATAACGCCCCCGGGGGGGGCAGCCCTCTTCACGGCCCAAACGCACATGCAACAAGCCATCTTTAATTTAATTTAATTTAATTTAATTGTCACATTTATATACCGCTCACTCGGCCAAAGCCAACTCAGGGCGGTTCACAATAAAAATTAAAAAACACATGTTAAAAACAGTTAAAACTACCCACCCCCTAAAAACAAGGGCTTCAGGATCCAAAGGCACCATGGGGAAGAGTTCTTCTACACCAACCACCCAATGGAGGTTACCCTTCCACCTGCACCCCACACTTGACCCGCCAGCCAGGTTTTAAGTTCTTTTCTGAAAGGCAGCAATTCCGTCCGGAGACGTAGCTCTGTTGGCAGGAGGTTCCAGAGGGCCGGCGCAGACACGGAGAAGGCTCTCCTCCTTGTGCCAGAGAGGCGAGCCCCTCTGGCTGATGGAACAATTAGAGAGCCCTTCCGGTCCGCTCTGGTTGGACGGACAGACGTCCTCAGGGCGATGCGGTCTCTTAGGTAACCCGGCCCACTACCATATAGGGCTTTAAAGGTCAAAACCAGCACCTTGAATTGCACCCGGAGACAAACTGGCAACCAGTGCAGCTCCCGGAGCAGTGGCAAAGCATGGGCATAACGCCCACACCCCATCACCACCCTGGCTGCTGCATTCTGGACCAGCTGTAGCCTCCGAATGGTCGTCAAGGGCAGCCCCATGTAGAGCGCATTGCAATAATCTAGTCTGGAGGTGACCAGAGCGTGAGTGACCATGAGCAAGGAGTCCCGGTCCAGGAGTGGGCGCAACTGGCGAATCACCCGAAGTTGGGCGAAAGCCCTCCTGGTCACAGCCGCCACCTGTTCTTCTAGCAGTAGCCGCGAATCCAGGAGGACCCCCAAGTTGCGCACCGGGTCTGTCTGGGGCAAAATAGCCCCATCCAGAACCAAAGATGGTAGCTCCCGGGTTAACGCAGGACCCCTTATCCATAGCCACTCAGTCTTGCTGGGATTCAGTTGTAGCCCGTTAGCCCCCATCCAGACCCCAACAGCTTCCAGGCACCTGGAAAGGACTTTGATGGCATCACTGGGGTCCCCATGGGCCGAGATGTACAACTGAGTGTCATCCGCGTACTGATGGTACCGCACCCCATGGGAACGAATGATCTCACCGAGCGGCTTCATGTAGATGTTAAATAGGAGAGGAGAGAGCACCGAGCCCTGAGGCACCCCCCATTTGAGGGGCCTAGGACTCGACCTCTCACTCTCCAACCACACCGACTGGGTCTGACCCCTCAGAAATGAGGAAAACCAGGACCACACAGTGCCCTGGATTCCCAATCCTTGGAGCCGTTCCAGAAGGATACCGTGGTCAACGGTATCGAAAGCCGCTGAGAGGTCAAGAAGAGCAAGGACGGATGGGTGACCACCGTCCCGCTCCCGCCAGAGATCATCCATCAGTGCGACCAATGCCGTCTCGGTACCATATCCAGGCCTGAATCCTGACTGAAAGGGGTCCAGGTAATCCGCTTCATCCAGTACCCCCTGCAGCCGACGCGCCACTGCCTTCTCCAACACCTTCCCTAAAAAGGGGAGGTTGGAGACAGGCCTATAGTTGGTTAGGACAGCTGGGTCGAGGGAAGGTTTCTTCAGGAGGGGGTGCACCAAGGCATGTTTTAAAGGTGCAGGAAACACCCCCTCCCGCAATGATGCATTGATCATAGCCCCAACCCAGCCACCTGTCACCGCCTTGGAGGCTTTCACCAACCAGGTGGGACAGGGGTCCAATGGGCAGGTAGTGGCGCGCACAGCTGCAAGGAGCCTGTCCACTTCATCAGGGGCAACTGGATCAAACCGGTCCCAGATGGTATGGCAAGACTGTGCTCCAGCTCCCTCCGGACTCTCCCCATCCACGCCAGGATTAAACCCCGAGCGAATCCGATCGATTTTCTCCACTAGATGGTCAGCAAAGTCCTCAGCCGACCCCTGCCAACCAGGCACCGGGGTCCCCCTACCAAGGAGAGACCTGGTAACCCGGAACAGGGTGGCTGGGCGATTATCAGCAGAGGCAATAAGGGTGGTGAAGTATTGCCGCCTCACCACCTCCATCGCCACTAGATAGGCCCTAATAGCGGCTCTAGCTAGTGTCCAATCGGAGTCTCTCTGGGTCTTCACCCAGCGGCGCTCTAGGCGTCTCTTTGCCCGTTTGAGCTCCCGCAGTTCATCTGTGAACCACGGAGATGACCTAGCTCCATGAGCTCTGAGAGGCCGTAGTGGTGCGATTTCATCCAAGGCCGCTGTTGTCATCCTGTTCCACAGGTCAACCAGCGCCTCGGGCGAATCGTGTTGCCGATCCAGAGGGAAATCCCCCAGTTCCCTCTGGAATCCATCAGGATCCATCAGTTGCCGGGGGCGGGCCATTCTAATAGGCCCTGCCTCCCTACGATGAAGCGTCGCACCCAGGAAGTCTAGAGCCACCAAATAATGATCTGACCATGGCACAGGTGTTATGTCTAGTTTCCGTAGTCTCAGATCACTCTGCCACTGCTCCGACAAAAAGATTAAATCTGGTGTGTGGCCACTGCCCCTGGTCGGGCCCTGAATTACCTGAATCAGGTCCATAGCTGCCATGGAAGCCATGAACTCCTGAGCCACCTCGGAGCCAGTCCCCAGCGAAGGCAAATTGAAGTCTCCCAGAACCATCAGTCTAGGGAACTCCAACGCCAACGCTGAGACGGCCTCGAGGAGCTCAGGCAGGGAGTCTCTTACCCTGCAAGGGGGCAGGTACAGGAGTAAGACTCCCAACTGACCCTTTGAGCCCAGACGCAGAAGCAGGGCCTCACAACCCAGAATTTGTGGAGCGGTAGCCCTGGCGACTCCCAGTGACTCCCTGGCTATGATGGCAACGCCACCGCCCTTACCCTCATCCCTAGGCTGGTGCCAAATACTGAACCCAGCTGGACACATTTCTGGCAGAGGAACCCCATCCTCTGGTCTCAGCCAGGTCTCAGTGATACATGCCAGGTCGGCCCGCTCCCCCATAATGGAATCTTGTATCAGGGGGGCCTTATTACATACCGACCTGGCATTCATCAGCAGCAGCCTAAGGGCAGGGTCACCCTGGGTCAGCTGCTCAGGACCTAGAGGTGTAACCGGGGGGCTGGAACGAGGGACAGATACTAAGCATCTGCCCCGCATTCCCCGAGTGCGGCCCGCCCCTCGGTACCCGCTATATCGCCCCATGCCCATCACAACCTCTATATTGGCCTCGGGAGCCTCCCTGATTGCCTTGGACAGAATGCTGCCTCTCCTTCCCGGCTGGCCGGGCAGTCTCTCCCTCCCTCCCTCCCACCCCCATATAAAACCGCCCCACCCACTCCCCCCCACCACCCTCCGCAAGGCTCCAGCGGTGATGGAAGTGGTGGGGCATTCTTCCAAATCTACCTTGAGCCCTCAACTGGGGTGAGACATTCCACCCACAGTAGCGACGGCAGTGGGCCGGCTTTTCAAGGCCATCTCGAATCTTGGCTGAGAGACTTCGTCTCATCCTAGGGGGGAGGGATGTTGTGTTCTGTAAAGCTGTGCCTTTAACAATGTACCTTTGCCATGTGTTATCAATGTAACCTTTCCGTGTGCAACATTATAACCATCAGCTGTATCAATGTAAACCTAATAAGGGGACGCGAGCTAGTGACCACCAGAGGGCAGTAGCGAGCGTCCAGCTCTCATGGATCATATTCACCTGGTTCAGCAGCGCGGGAAGATTCCCCGCCACCTCTTCACCTGGTCAAGAAGGGCGTGACCTCCTATGACGTCACGCAGGCAGCAACCAATAGTCTGTCGACGAGCCACATTCAAATGTATAGCCAGCTGTATATATTGAGCTACTCATCCGCCATTACCACATGTTCCTCCGGATCATCATGCAATAAACCTGTGTTAAGCCAACCCTTCGGCTGTTTCATTGTCTTTGGTCCCTTACACTAAAACCGTATATACTCGAGTATACATTGAGTTTTTTAACCCCCAAAATGAAGTACCAAAAGGGGACTCGACTTATATTGGGGCCAATGACCCCAAGGATCCCAAAACTGCACTGGATTGAGACTCCCCGATTGACAGCAAGACGGGGAAGTGGGCGCATCTCAAACCAGCATGGAGGAATCTCCTTTCTTATTGCTTCTGGTTTGGGATGTGCACAGCCACCTCTCCCTGTCTAGCAACAAGAGACAACGGAATGAGGGAGTCAAGGCACGCACGTCCCAAGCCATTGTGGAGGGGAAAAACCCTTTCTTGATCCTGTGGGTTTGAGATGTGTGCGCCTCGCCTCCTCTATTCTGTTGTCTCTCATTACTGCCCTGGTATCGGTCGTTCGGTGTGGCTAGAGCGACATTTCCTGCCTCAGTGCTACCGGTATTGGCCTGCCCAGCCAGCACCTTCCCCTGCAGCGCCACCATTGGTTGGGTGGTGCCAATTCATAGTAAAAAACAACAACACTACACTACCAGAAACATTCTAAAATGTTCTAGAAGCAGACACACGTAAGAGCACCACCCGGAGGGGAAGGATAAAGTTTTGAAGGGTTTTAACATTGTTGATACCATATTGTGTTTGTTGAGCCTATTCTACACTTATAAAGCTAGTTTACTAATGTTAGACATGTTAAGTCCTTTTACTGATTTTTTTAAAATAAATACCCCACCGATGTCACATTTAACTTGGTACTGTAACTTTATTTTCATGTACCGATATTTTGAGTATTAAAACTCACTAGCAGCAGCTGCATTTTCTACCCCTGACTTATACTTGGGTCAATCTATTTCCCTAGTTTTACAGGTCCAAATTAGGTACCTCAACTTATATTCAGGATGACTTAGAGTCGCATATATATGGTAATTAAAATGATTAAGAAGCAAGTTTTTCTAACATTTCTGTGTCCATGCCTGAATAATTAGCCAAACTGTCTTAATTTGTAGATGTTTACCTTGAGCTGGTATATTTTCAATTTTGCATTCCATCTTGTTTCTGCCCATTTTAGAAAGGACTGCCATTTTATTTTCCACACACTCTCTGGCATGCTGCTGTTGTGTAACAACATAACAGGTAGAAGAAAACACCCTGCTTATTATTGCACTGCTGAAAAACCTGCCAATATTCCTATCTGAAAATCCTTTTTTCAGGGATTTGTTATTGAGCTGTAACAAATTGGAGGCAAGAAATCTAGTAGCCTCTACCTTAGGGGCATTTTTTTTGCTAACTCACAATAAATAAAATTAATTAGTATTAATGGCCTATCCTTACAGAATCTAAACCAGAGAGTAATGTTTCTGAATGAGGAATTATCTTTCTGATATTACTGCAAGAGAAGTATCATGAGTATTAATCAACAGGTAAGAGACATAAAATAGAAGCAGGAAATGAGAGGTTTGTTTATAAAAGGTCAGGAAACAGGGTTTGACAATAGAAACCAATGAAAGTGAAATTCCTACTTCAAACTTACAGTAAAAGCAAACTGAGAAGAATGACAAAACATCTATTGTGGACAAAGAAATTAGAAATCCTAGTAATCCCAGTCATGAGATAAACTGGTGAGTATGAAGTACTAAGGAAAGAGGGTTATAAAGCTGGACTGTCACTAAAATACATGTTTAGAATCTAGAAGCAGTCAAGAATGGATTAATAGGGGATAATGAAGCTGTTCTGTTACTAAAATACATATCTGGAATCTAGAAGCAGCAAAAAATGGATTAATAGTGAAGCAGTTATCATGTAACAGGATTAAGATGGCAATGATCATCCTAATAGTTGGTGGACACTGGTGGCGCATTGTCTAAACTGCTGTACTGCAACCAAAAGGTTGTGAGTTCAATCCTGACCAGGGCTCAACCTTCCATCCTTCCAAGGTCAGTCAAATGACTACCCAGCATGTTGGGGGCAAAATGTTAATTAACATGTGAATCACCCAGAGAGCACACTAAGTGCTATGGGGCAATGCTTCAAATACCAAGGAATACATGATGCACAGCTGGGGTGCACATTATGTTGCTGAGAAATATTTTATTTTAAACTATCCAGCAGGGGTTGTTTATTTTGTGCTGCTGAATTCTTCTGTGTGAATGTGTGTGATGGCACATATTATGCATTTTGCTTTTTGCTCTGTAAAGATTTCAAGATTTCCTGCTGCTTGAAACTATCCTGCCCCTGCCCCCAATCATTACTGTTATAGCACTGTAACAGTTCTGTCATGGAAGTAACTGTTGTAATGCTATAACCATAAAAGTTTCCCTTGCTTGAAAGCCAGTCATACCCGACTCTAGGGTTCAGTGTTCACCTCTGTTTCAAAGCCAAAAAGCGCTGTCTGCTTCTGCAGACGTTTCTGTGGTCATGTGGCAGGCATGACTAGACACGGAATGCTGTTTACCTTCCACCTAAGTAGTCCTTATTTATCTACTTGCAATTTCTTGCTTTTGAACTGATAGGTTTACAGGAGCTGTGACAGTAGAATAAAATAAATTTTACCATGTGCGGGACACAGAGCAGCACTGCAACAGAAGTGGAAGCAGAGACAGTGACTGATGTGACATCTCTCTCTCTCTCTCTCTCTCTCTCTCACACACACACACACACACACACACACACACTTGAAATAGAAGAGGGGAGTGGTGAAAATAAGTTTTTAAAAAGAAAAAAGTATGTGGAAACAGAGGAAGGGGGAATCAGGAGGGTGTTTTTTTGATGGCAGCAGCAGGGTTTTAAAAAAAAACCCTTTGGGGCAAGATTTCTTCAAAGGACATGGAAAATGGGAGAAGCACCATGTGGCCTTCACTCTATTAAAAAATGAAACAACTGAAACCCCAATTCTTTTAACAATCAAGACACACCTTAAGCCAGGCCACTGAGGATACAGATAGGAGATGCAATTTCAGTCTGAGGAAATAAAGAACAAATAAAAGCAGTAGTCCAACAAGAAAAGAACTGTTTAAAATTAGGCCTATGCTCATCCATCATCTAATGGTCAATTGTGTCCCCCAGTTTCCGTCAAATTTATGAAACAAACATGACCTCTAAATTGTTCCCAGTGTACTGCCAATTGTTGGCTGTGTTAAGCTGCATAAAAATATGCAGTAACAGTTGCCCATGTGAAAAACTATATAATGAATTGTTCTTTCAAATAACATTGCCCACTGGCCAGCAATGAACCAGTCTGTCCAATTTTCTGTAAAAATGTAAAAGCCTGGGGGGGGGGGGGACAGCTAAAGAAGTACAGCCTGGAGGGAGGGGAAAACTGGAGAGAGAAAAAGTTCATTCTAGTCCTGTAAGCCGGCTAAACAAGTCTAAATAAATAAATAAATAAATAAATAAATAAATAAATAAATAAATAAATAAATAAATAAATAAATAAATATCAATTTTTTTAACTTTCTCAAACAAATGACTGACACGGACGTACAGATTCATTCAAACAGACACCAATTGCTTATTGTTTTTGTACATGTATATATTCTGTAGATCAGTTGTATGTGTAGTGGCACTCAGCTGTTGCATTTTACTGGCAGAATCCAGTGTACTGTTAACCAACTCAGAGCCAGAAGTACGAAAGAGAAGAGCAGGCTGTTGCGGTGTTGTGGTGGAAGATTGCCCTGCATCTATTTTGAGTTCTATGCCATTGATTCACTGATTGTCCTAGCCTCAATGTTTCCACCTGTAAAACAGGTTAACTTCTATAACGTCTCTTACTTGCTCAATGCTTTGAGAATATGCTACATGGATATGTTTTATAGATTCAGATTGGGATGCAGTCTCTGGCTGATACAACATGTAATTCTTCAATGTGTTTATGAGATGGTTATAGTCTAGTGCTAATCAATGGACTTGTAAACATCTGTTATAGTCATATACTTTGGAATCCCCACTCAGAGAGTAAAGATTTAAAGTGAAAAACTCTGTTACCTCATCATGGTTTGGAGACAGAGCCTAGAGAGATCAAGGGATTAAATCTGGTAAATCAGCAAGAGAAAACTGAACGGATCAAGGGATGGTAATAATTCCCTGTGTTCTGTCCCAAGTCTTGATGAAGTAACAGAATTGTCTGTTTCAATCGCTGAGCAATCTCTGCTTTTAAAACCTGCTAAATTAAGTAGGAAGTTGTTTCTGCTAACTAGTTTCAGACTCGGATTGGTCCCAGACTGAGAATAGCCGAAAAATAAGAGAAGTTGTTACTGTGACCATGACCTGTGAATTTTGCAATGTAGCATGCATAAGCTGCAACAATGTAGTGTAACAATAAAGCAAGTTATAAGGAAGTACAACACATGAACACTATGAACAACAATGGATAAACATAGGTTGTGTTCATACAGTATATGTAATACTAGCAGAGGTTGCCCGGCGTTGCCAGGCTGTTTTAAATTGTGTTGGAAGGTTAAATTGTGTTAATGTTTTTTAAAAATTGCTTAGTCTGTAATTTTAATTTTTAAAATGTTTATTTATGTAAAAAATTTTTGGCTTGGCTGTTATTAACTGTGGTCTGCTTTTTTTGGATTTTTTTGAGGATTAATAAAAGAACAAAGTATGATATATGTTTTTCAAATTGTTTTATGTAAGCGAATAATGTTTTAGTTTTTTGAATTTTTTTAATTAGTTGTACCGTAGGTAATAATTTTAATAATGTAAAAGTAAATGTTTTTTACATTCAATGTTTTTAAAATGTGTTTAGATGTTTTGGGTTTTAATTTGAGTTAAAACTCAGCACAGGATTTTTAAAAGTTTCTATTGTATTTTATTGACATATGTTTGTGATTTGTGTTAAAGTGTGTTTTAGTGTAATTTTTTTGATTTGTTTTTATTGGTGTGACCTTTTGTGTAAAATTGTGAATTTGTGTTATGTTTTTTATTTGTTTTTACTCTTGTGGCCTTTTGTTTTGGGCTGTTTTGTGTTTTTGAATTGTTTTTACTATTGTGGCCAGCAGGTGGTGCTGGTAGGGGTTATTGTATTTTGACTGTTTTTTTCTCTCCTGGCCTCTGGGTGGAGCTTCTTCTGGTAAGTAGTCTCTTTCTTTATTCATTTCTTTTCCGGTCCTCATGGAGGTAGGACATCTTTTGGTAAGTTTGCTTGTTTTCTTTCTTTTGTGTGTGTGTGTGTGGGGTGGGTGGGGGTGGTTTGGAATTTGTATTTTTTGTCTGTCTGTTTTGTTTTTGATTGTGTTTTTGTTTACTTCGTATTGTTTTTGGTGTTTTTGTGTATTTTTGGATGTTTTTTACTGTGTTTTTAGTAATTTTAAAAAAATATTTATTTATTTGGTGGTGGGGAGGGGGCATGGTCGTTGGGGGTTAGGAAGGGTGGGCTAGGTGGTGGGGAGGGGGCATGGTCATTGGGGGTTAGGAAGGATGGGCTAGGTGGTGGGGAGGGGGGTGTGGTCATTGGGGGTTAGGAAGGGTGGGCTAGGTGGTGGGGAGGGGGCGTGGTCAGTGGGGGATAGGAAGGGTGGGCTAGGTGGTGGAGAGGGGGGCTTTATTGTGTTATGGTGCTTTGATTGTGTGGAGTCGTGAAAGTAGATCGGGGTTTCCCCTTTAATATCAGTGGGTGGGGGGTTGCGACCCCCCTCTCCGCTGGCTCCCCTGGGGTTGGGAGGTTTGGGGGGACAAAAGGGGTATGTCCCCCCAACCCTTCTGGACCCAGGAGACCAGGGAGAGTGGATCGATTTCCCCCCCCCCTCCTTAAAACAACTCCGTTTTTAAAGAGAAGAAACCGCTTGGTTTCTCAATCTTGCGCTTACCTGCGTACCCAGTTCGGGCGTGTGCACGAATGGTGAGTGCAGGTTAGTAGGGCCTGGCTAAGGAGCCTATGCAAAGTTCCAATGGTTAACCCTCAATTTTATAGATTAAGATGATGATAGAACATCCATTTCTCTTAATTTATTTCCAAGACTCTTGTCCGCTCTCCTGTTCCTTCCCTCCAACCTGGTCCAGTTCCTTCCCTCCATTTCTTTATCTTCTGACTTCCTGTTTTCACTTCAAGCAAGAAAGGTGATTTAAAATGTAGAATTATAAGATTTATAAAGGGTTAAGAGTTAATCTCCACACATAATCTTTGTGCTTTAAATATATATGTGAATATGTATACATGTATGTATACATATAAAAGTTGAGAGATGTTTCAGAGGTTGGAATATATTTGAATTACAAAGATATAGTGATACTTTAAAATGTAAACTGGTTAGGGAAGAGTTATTTCATGGTGATAAGAAACCAATGTGTAAGGGACATTGTTATGAGATTGAGAGAGATTGTTGTAAAAGTAAACAGCAACAAGACCTTGAGAAGGGAGATGCATCAAGATAAAGGCTTTGAGCACAAAGATCTTACATAAACAAAACAATGAGATATTAAGACAGGTTGTGGGGATTTCAAAGTAATGCAAATTCATTACTCTGTGTTGTGAATCTTTGCTTTCGATTGAATGTCTTCTGCTAAAATAATATGCTCAGTCATTTTAAATCCTCATATTCTGAACACCATGTGGGGTTACTTCTGACCAGACCCGTACAATGATTTTGCTGTGCATTTGACAGGAGTCCTATGCATTATGTGGGTTGTAGCAGCATTATGATAAAAGAGACTTATAACAAGAAACGTGGAAAATATGTTTCTATTAATATGTTGTGAAGAAAGTTTGGTAAATCATCATGCATTTATTAGTATGACGGTAATAACTGAATGATTAGTTCTCATTTATGATCTTACCTCTT
This sequence comes from Bradypodion pumilum, assembly GCA_035047305.1. Taxonomy (NCBI): domain Eukaryota; kingdom Metazoa; phylum Chordata; class Lepidosauria; order Squamata; family Chamaeleonidae; genus Bradypodion; species Bradypodion pumilum. The sequence continues at coordinate 242,359,460 of JAWDJD010000004.1, forward strand.
GTAGACATTGCTTCACAGTTACTTGTGCTGAGGTCAATATTTCTAGACAAAGATGATAGCCTAATGAATTGCTCAGCCTGTCTTCCCATCACGCTGTCCTGAGTCCCTGAGCATTTCCCAGATGAAAGTAAGTTCACTTTACAAGATGCCTTGAAACATGTGTTGGTGATATAATATCTCATTGAGCATTTCAGATCACAAATGAAATATGTATTTTCTTTTAAAATATATATTTTATTAATAACAATACATACAAACAGATATAGAATAACAAAACAATAAAGAGAGAAACACTTTGCACACATAATTTCCTTATTATCTATCTCTATAACATTAATGTGCACCCACACATTCCCTCTCCTTCCTCTCCCCCCCCACTTTCCAAAAACTCATAGTTTCTTTATTTGGCTTAATTCCTTTCGAACCTTGTAGAACATATCAAATAAAGCCTTCCCATATATTGAAAAAATCATTTCCCCCTCAGTCACTCCTTTTTTAACTCTCAGATTGCAGGTCAATTTATCATTTAATGCTATTTCCCACAGTTCCCTACCCTAGAAATTTTCAAATTTCGGACTATAAATCCTATAATTCATTGTTCTGGGTATTCTACCTGATTTACACACAACTTATAGACACCTAAATGTGCATTACCTGGGAGAAATGGACTAAACTGGAAGCTCAGACTAGCTTTCTATTCAGAAAGAAGTTGTCAGCTAACACTGGGGAAGGAACAGGAAGCTTGGGTGGAACAAGTCCGAGTTAGGCTACAAAGCCTTCTGGTTCAGGCCTTTCTCTTTTGTGAGCCACTTTTAGGTACAGTATTCAGGTAGAACTTTTAGAATAGGGAATTATGGGATAGATAGTTCAAGAAATCAAAAACTCCCATCCCTATTCTACCCTAGATTTAGGAGGAGCATAATACTGTTGTGTGCTTTATGTAGGAAAGGTAAAACATTTGCAGTAGTGAAATCCATTACTTGAGGAAAGATTCATCTGTGATCACTGCTAAATCTCAGTGTATGATCCTCTGACTCAACAGACATCTTTAAAGCAAGGGATCTCTACCTATAAAAGTGTAATTGTTGGAGAAACAATAAACCCCACACTCTTCTCTTCCTTCACTGCTTTTTCTTTATGTAGAGTCAAGTGAGATTATACCATTTACCAAAGGTAAAAGCTGCAAAAAGCAGGCATATAAAATTGTGAGGAACTGCATAGCATAACCTCTGATTAAGAATAGTTTGTAATTATATTAGCAGGATACAGGATGCTAAGCATATGCCTATGAATTAGAAATAATCACTCAGAATGTTCACCATGAGGTAGAAGAAGGGCTTGTGTTTATTGTTGCAAGAATTCAATTCAGGATAAAACAGGATGAAAGCTAGATTTGAGCAGTGACTTTTGTATGTGCAAAAACACTGAACACCAATGGGAAGATAACCTGTCAGGTAGTGTTCCATTCCAGATGAAGGAGAACAAGGTAACTGAATTATTGTCTTAGAAAAGGGGAAAGGCACTTGAAAGGAAGTAATCTAAGAGCAAAATTTGCACAGGGTTATTTACAGAAAACCAGGAGAAGATAAGGTGCTCAATTCCATCCGGCTATCTTGATCTGAAGCTCAGGGTCTTACATTGTGTTGATGTTCACTTGCACAGTTGAGTCCAACCCTTTGCAACCCCATGGACCATAGCACACCAGGTTCCTCTGTCATCTGCCATTCTCAGATCTACACCCACTGCATCAGTGATTCCAACTAGCCATCTCATCCTCTGCCTCCTCCTTTTCCCTTTGCCTTTAATCTTCCCCAGCATCAGGGCCTTCTCCAATGAGTCCTCTCTTCTCATTTGGTGACCAAAGTACTTCAGGTTCAGCTTCAGTATTTGTCCTTCCAAGGAGCAGTCAGGGTTGATTTCCTTTAGGATTGACTGATTTAATCTCTTTGCAGTCCAGGGGACTCTCAAGAGTCTTTTCCAGCACCACAGTTCAAAGGTGTATATTCTTCTGCCCTTAGCAGTGCCAGATTAGCCATATAGCAGGAGTAGCCAATGCTACAGGCCTTGAGCCTCTGGGGGCCCTGCACCAAGCAGTCAGCCTATTCACTTGCCCTTCCCTGCCTCCAGGACGGGCTCTGGGGGGTGCTAAGCCTGGCTCTTTGGGGTGGGTGGGTTTCATTTTGAGGGGAGGGAGCTGGCCGGAGAATTTCCTTTCCTTGCCTGCCAGCCTGCCTTGTTGCATGCCCAGTAGGGCACAGAGAAGGGGTGGGGTGGGGTGAGAGACGCCTCCTTGCTCAAAAGCAAGCCAATGCATTTAAGGGGGGGGAGGCCCCCTCTTTAGGCATTCTCGTTCCTTCCTCCACTTCTTCCGCCCTCGCAGAACCACTTCAGTGGGAAGGTAAAGAGCATTCGGTGTTGAGGCATGCCTGCCACATGTCCACGTTAATGTGTGCAGACACAGACAGCACTTGCTCATTGGCTAATAAGCAGAGATGAACATTGAACCCAGGTGTGTGCTGGTATATCGGACCATTGGGCTTTGTCCCACTCTGTCCTTGCCTCTGGTGTCTTGGGGCACCAATAGCAATGTATGGGATTCCCCCCAACCCCCCGATAGGCGCCCCCACCACTCCCTGTCCAGCACCCTGACTGAACCATAGAGTCGGATACTACTGGCTTTCGAGCAAGGGCGGCCTTTATCTTTATTTTAATGTTAGTGCCCCCCCACCTCTTACACGAAAGTAAATGAATGGGAGAGGCAGGGGGAAAGGACCCTTCTTTTTCGAGCATATCAGAGAGTAGCCAAAATAAAAATAGTAAGCAAAACAAGGGGGAAAGGCAAAAATATTGTGGCCCCTTAAAAACTAACTCCTATATTTAAATGTGGGCTTTCATGGATCGAATCCACTTCATCAGATATAAGAGTAAGGCCTCATGGCATCAATTTATACACATCAGTTACACAGGCACACAATGATTGGCCAGCCTAACAGAAAAATAACATCTACATGAAACCACTGGGTGAGATCATTCGTTCCCATGGGGTGAGGTATCATCAGTATGCAGATGATACCCAACTGTACATCTCAGCCCGTGGGGACCTGAGTGATGCTGTCAAAGTCCTTATCAGGTGTCTGGAGGCTGTCTAGGTCTGGATGGGGGACAACAGGCTTTGGCTGAATCTTGGCAAGACTGAGTGGCTGTGGGTTCGGGGTCCCATGTTATCCCGGGAGCTACCATCTTTGGTGCTGGATGGGGCATCGCTGCCTCAGACAGACCCAGTGCATAACTTGGGGGTCCTCCTGGACTCGTGGCTGCTGCTTGAAGAGCAGGTGGCAGCTGTGGCTAGGAGGGCCTTTGCACATCTTCGTGCCATTTACCAGTTACGCCCGCTCCTGGACTCCTTGCTCACGGTCACTCACGCTCTGGTCACCTCCAGATTGGATTATTGTAATGTGCTCTACATGGGGCTGCCCTTGATGACCATTCGGAGGCTTCAGCTGGTCCAGAATGCGGCTGCCCAGGCGGTGATGGGGTGTGGGCATTATGCCCGTGCTTCACCACTGCTTCAGGAGTTGCACTGGTTGCCAGTGTGTCTCCGGGTGAAATTCAAGGTGCTAGTTTTGACCTTTAAAGCCTTTCATGGCATTGGACCAGGGTACCTAAGAGACGGCGTCACCCCCAGGTATTCAGCCCGTCCTACGAGGGCAGATAGGAGGGGTTCAAATGGTCCCATCAGCAAAAGAAGTACATCTTACCGGGACCATGAAGAGAGCCTTCTCCATGTCTGCCCCAGCCCTGTGGAACCTCTTACCACCAGAACTGCATCTCCAGTTGGAATTACTCCTTTTTAGGAAATTGCTTAAGACCTGACTTTGCCAGTGGGTGTGGGGGTACGCTTGACTCCACTACCCAATCCTGCTGGCTTGTCTAGCCTACTTGAGGGATCTTGCCTGGGTATCCTGTTTTAATGTGGGTTGAGGGAGGGTGAGGGTATTTTTTAATGATAATTGTTAATATGATGCTTTTTAACTTTGCTTTTAGCTGGGGATTTTAGGTATGTTTTTATTATCCATGTTTTTAAATGTTTTGTGTATGGTATTTTCTTTTGTGGTTGGCCACCCTGAGTGGTGTTCACACCAGGAGGGTGGGGTACAAATCAACAAACAAACAAACAAACAAACAAATAAATAAATAAATGTTTTATAGTTTTGATTTTTGAATTTTAAGAATTTTTGAATGTTTATATCTTAAGTGATTTTTTAATATTAAAGAGACATAATTTTATTTAAATTCAAAATTCTTCTTAAATTGAATGGTGTTGTATAATGCAGCCAGGCCTTTATTAATAAATATTATTTCATGTACCTTTGATATTACATTTAGATTCTTATTTTTATTCTCCTACATGTAGTTTTCACAATTTCAAATATATACAACAATGTATCAGCACAGTATGTTATGAACTCAGATATGTTATATTTTTAACACATTGTAAGTATCATTATTATTATTATTATTATTATTATTATTATTATTATTATTATTATTATTATTATTATTATTATTATTATTATTATTATTATTATTATTATTATTATTATTATTATTATTATTATTATTATTATTATTATTATTTTGGGGGGATATGTAGAAGCAATAATAATAATTTCATGTCAGAAATTATTCTAGCTCCTGCCAACCTAGCAGTTCGAAAGCAAGAATTTACAAATAGATAAATAGGTACCACTTTGGTGGGAAGCTAAACAGCATTCCGGTGTCTAGTCATGCCTGTCACATGACCACAGAAACATCTGCAGATGCAGACAGAGCTGTCTCCTTGGTTATAAACAGAGATGAGCACTGAACCCTAGAGTCAGATACAACTGGCTTTTGAACAAGGGTGATGTATTCACCAAGTGCCAGCACAGCTTTTCTTACACTGTTTAATGTTTTGTTAAAAATTTATACATTGCTTGATGTTCATAAACTCAAAACACAATCTGAGTCTAAATGTTTGATGTAGGCAGATTGATTGCACACGGAGCCAGCAGGCGGGCCAAACACTTCTTTATTGCAGCATAGTCAATCTGTACATAGCAAAATGGTGGAGACGCAGCTCCTTATATATCCCACAGTACATTTGAATTTCGCCCCAAGGGTGCCCAGTGGTTGTGGTAGCAGTGACGTCATTGGGACGTACTGCATACCTGCCTAAGGTTGACTAAGGTTTACCTGTGGCGGGAAGGTTCCCGCGCTTGTTGCTGAATGGGTGATTGGAGACATGTGGGCTGAGCTCCTGCAGCTGTGCTATTGCTGGCAGATGAGTTCTGTGCGGTGGTGGATAGTTTAAGCATACACAACATCCCTCCCCCCTCGATTGGGATGAAGTCCCTCAACCATTGTGGGGGCCGGCGGACGCGCTGCGGCCGACTAGCCGCTCCAGCGGCGCTGTCGGGTTTGGCCGCTGTGCCTGAGCTTGCCCCCCTCGAGAACTTCAGGGTCCCATCGAATCCTGCTAGGGGTAGGGAAGGGGAGTCCCTGACATGGGGAGAACTCAAACCCCCGCTGCTCACTGGGATGAGTGGGGGAACACTCACGAAAACTCCCCTCATCCTGAAACAAAAAATCAAACTCATCTTCGGGTTGGGTGACGGACTCCTGTGGCTCTATGCAGCCTGCCATGCTGAGTCCTGTATTCCCCCCTGGTTTAAACAGGTGGGGGGTAGCCCTAACGCTGATTCCCCTGGATCGCTCCCTCCAGTGGGTTCCTCTGGATCACTCTCCCTGGTGGTTTCCGTGACCCTTCTCCTAAGCTGGTCAGCGTGTCTCCGCCACAGTAATCCTGACTCTGTTATGACTTTGTACGATACTGGTCCGGTTTGTTCCACTACTTCCCCGGGTACCCACGCTGGCCCTGAGCTTACATAGTTTCTACAGTAAACTGGATCGCCTGCCTCAAACACTTTCTTCTGTTCTGTTGCCACATTCATACCCCTATCCTCCACTCTAGAAGGATTCAGGTGGTCGAACAATGTTGAGATTCTTCTCTGTATTAGGAGTTCCGCGGGGGATTGCCCTGAGGCCAGTGGGGTGACCCTATAGCATATGAGGAACTGACAGAGTTGTAGCTCCAGGTCCCCCGGACCCATTCTTCTTAGCACCTCCTTTGTGGTACGGACCAGGTACTCTACTTGGCTGTTCATGGCCGGGTGAAAAGTGGCAGAGGTGACGTGCCTGACCGCGTTCCGCTCGAGGAACGCCTGGAATTCTGCGGACATGAAAGTGGATGCGTTATCTGAAATTAGCATGTCGGGGATGCCAAAGCAAATGAACACCCTCCTAAGGACCTCGGGAATTACTACTCTCTGGCCCCAGAGGAGGCATCCTCTCTCGAGCGAAAGCTCGAAACACTTCCTGAAGAACGATGCGAGTTCTTCGGACGGAGACGTTAAGGGCCAGCCTTTCTTAACCCAAGCCAGCGTTTGGGACAGAACCTTGTCTTTGGCAGTTGCCTTGGTGATATCCGCAAGCACAATTAGTGGCGATTCGAGGGACTCGATGAGCAGCACCTGGTGCTCTTGCTCAACCTCACACTCGGGTTCCCCCAGCTCTGGTAGGGGAGACCTGGAAAGCGCATCCATGTGCGTGATGTCTTTCCCTGGGTGATGTACCAGTGTGAACTGGTATGTGTTTAGGAAGATCGCCCACCTTAACATTCTAGGGGACAAGATCTGTGGGGTGGGCTTGGTCATGACAAAGATATCTAGGAGGGGCTTGTGGTCCGTGATGGTGAACTCCCTCCCGTACAGGAAATCATGGAATTTCTTTGTCCCTGCGATGATCGCGAGGGCCTCTCTATCTGTCTGGGCGTAGTTGGGCTCTGCTTTCGAGAGGGATCTCGAGTAGAAAGCAATCGGTGCCTCCCTCCCATTCTCAAATACATGGCAGAGGACAGCCCCGACCCCCACCGGTGAGGCATCACACACTAGCACTATGGGCTTCTTGGGGTCGAAGTGAGTTAATATCGCCTCAGAAGAGAGGAGCCGCTTTAACTCACTGAACGCTCACTCTTGAGCCTCCCCCCACTGCCAGACTGCGTCCTTTTTCAGCAGGCAGTGTAGCAGCTCTGCCACAGATGCCTTCCATGGGAGGAAGGAGTGGTAGAAATTCAGGAGCCCCAACAATGACTGCAGCTCTGACTTAGTAGCTGATGTGGGGGCATCCTGAATGGCCACAACCTTGGATTTTGAGGGCTTTACCCCATCGGGGGTGATCCAGAACCCCAGAAACTCTACCTCATTTGCATAGAATACGCACTTGTCCCTTCTCAGGCGTAACCCAGCCCTCTCAAACACAGACAGCACCCGGTCTAACCTTTGGGCTAACTCTGACTCATCCCCAGCTGTTATCAATACATCATCAAAGTATGGCAACACCCCGGGGAGACCCTTAAGTAGGCATTCTACAAGCTCCTGAAATATCCCGGGAGCTGAGTTCACACCGAACTGGAGGCGTATCACCTTAAACGCACCCTTGTGCGTGACTATCGTCTGGGCAGCTGCGGCTGCAGGTGTGACTGTTAACTGCTGGTAAGCCTGTGCTAGGTCCAGCTTCGCAAAACACCTCCCCCCATGTAGCTTGGCCAGCAAGTGGCTAACTACTGGCACCGGGTAGGCATTGGGGGGGATTGCCTTATTGAAAGTACACTTGTAATCAGCACAAATCCTAACCTCCCCGTTAGACTTCATGGCAGTTACAATTGGTATCTCCCACTCCACATAGTCCATCAGAACCAAAATCCCTTGACCCACCAGTTTGTCCAATTCTGTCTCTATTTTGTCCTTCAGTGACAAAGGCACTCTTCGCAACTTGAGGTGCACGGGGCAGACGGAAGAGTCCATATCAAAGTCCACAGGAGCCCCCCTGTACTCCCCTGAAGACCACAGGGTGTGCGTTGCACACGTCTTGGATGGGGTCGCCTCGGACGGCGTTGATTCCAGTCAATGCAATTCCCAGCGGTTCAAACCACTGGGTCCCCAAAAGGCAACTGGACCCCCCCTTAAGGACCGCTAAGGGCAACTTCCTAATGAAGTTCTTAAAACGGACGGTGAAGTCCCCCACCCCCAGGACTGGGATGTAACTTCCCTGAACATCCCGCAAGTTCGTTTTGAGGGCTCTAAGCTTGGGGCGGTCCTTAGGGGGTATTCACAGAAACTCAGTCTGCGAGACTATGGAGTAGGCAGTCCCTGAATCCACCTCCATCTTCACCTGGACCCCTGCAAGAGTACCTTAACAAAAAAATGGATGCGCCGGTCCGACACACGTCTCACCACTGTGTCCTCCCCGTGCACGGCGTTCACCTTCCGGACGCCATCATCCTTTCAGCCGTAGCGGCTTGTCCGGTCAGGGTCTCGGCTTCTGCATTGTCTGCACACCTTTGCGATGTGGCCCAAACACCTGCAGTTGTGGCACTCTGCTTTCTTGAAGGGGCACTTCCTCTGGTCGTGTGTGCCCCGCACCCCTCGCAGCGTCGGCTCGCTTCGGCGGTGTCTCTCCTCTCGGAAGGCCTTTTCCGCACCTTCTGGATCTCCGGCTTGCTCTCGCTCTCACTGAGGTCCGACGAGGACATGGCAGCGGGTGCCGTGGCTCTCGGTTCTCACTCCCTGCGAGATGAACAGCTGTGGCCCTACATGGTGGATGACGGGTTCCCGGAGGCTGCGGTTCTCGCCCGACACACCCGTACCCCATCCTTTACCTCCTCTGCAGCCTGGGCAGCCCTGAGGACCTGCTCAAACGTGATGTCCTCATCCTGGGCCAACAATCTCCGCTGGGCCTCCTCATCCCGCAGGCCGAGTAGGAGGCTGTCTCGCAACGCCTCGGCCAGGGATTCTCCCCACCGGCAAGGGATGGCAGCCAGTCTCAGCACGGTGACTTACTCTGCCACACTCTCTCCGGGTCATTGGTCGTGCCGGTGAAAGGCCAGTCATGCCGGGAACACAGACACCTTTGGGTGGAAATGTGCCCGCAGCGCAGCGAGGATCTTGGTGAGGGGTACCGACTTCAGGGTCCTCAGTATCAGGATATTCCTCGCCAGTTCCAGGGTTGACAACCCACATTGAGCCAGTAGGCAGGCTCGTCTCTGCGCTTCGCCCTCGATGTTCTCAGCTCCATCGCATAAAGGAACTGTTCTTCGTAGAGGTCCTATGACTCGGGCTTGGAGGTGTCGAACGGAGCAAGGGTAACTCTGTGGGACGCCATTATCCCACCTTCATCGCCAATTTGATGTAGGCAGATTGATTGCACATGGAGCCAGCAGGCGGGCCAAACACTTCTTTATTGCAGCATGGTCAATCTGTACATAGCAAAACGGTGGAGACGCAGCTCCTTATATACCCCACAGTACATTTGAATTTTGCCCCAAGGTCGCCCAGTGGTTGTGGTAGCAGTGACGTCATTGGGACGTACTGCATACCTGCCTAAGGTTGACTAAGGTTTACCTGTGGCAGGAAGGTTCCCGCGCTTCTTGCTGATTGGGTGATTGGAGCCACGTGGACTGAGCTCCTGCAGCTGCGCTGTAGCTGGCAGCTGAGCTGCGCTATTGCTGGCAGCTGAGTTGCGTGCGGTGGTGGATAGTTTAAGCATACACAACAAAATGTTTGAGCGGTTTAGGTATTTAATGAGATATTTCCTGTTTCTGTAATTCTTAGCTTCCTCTCTAAACTAATAATTAAAAACAGAGTGTTCCATGTTCAAGATATGTTCCTTTAAGTATATCAAACATGATAACACTAACTTTTAAAACTTTTTCAAGGATTTGTCCTGATACACTTTTCAGCTGGCTCTATCCCGTAGGAAAACAACAACCTTCTGTCTGACACAGGGTATGCACGAAGGAGTGTATGTTTGTGTGTACAGTAAGGGTTTCTCTTGCTAGATAGCCAGTCTTGTCCGACTCAGTTTACAACCAAAGAGCCAGCGCTCTCCGCATCTGCAGATGTTTCCATGGTCATGTAGCAGATATGACTAGATGCACAGAACACTGCTACCTTTCCAGCTGAAGCGATACCTATTTAACTACTTTCAATTTCTTGTTTTCAAACTGCTAGGTTGGCAGGAGCTGGGATAGAGATGAGAGCTTGCTGTGTCGAGTTTTGCTTGACATCATAGTTTGCTCTTAGTGCCCTGTCTTGCCTGCCAGGGTACACACTGCATGGGGCCAGTCCTTTATATTTAGCTCCGTGTATTTATTGTAAGATAGATGACTTAGAAAATAGCAGAGAAGGCAACGAGGTAGGAAGGAAGGTTCTTTTAGTGTACCTGAGTGAGAGCAGGCCAAGGCAAGGAGTAGAGTATTTTAGAAATGCAAAGTGTTACTTATTTGTTTTTACTAGTAATGTTTTATTTTATAAGTATCCTAAATCCTAAATCTAAGCAAGGACCCCTTGACATGATTTGCTACGGGCCCCGTGCTGGCTTAATCAGGCACTGGCACTCAGCCTTCCTTATGGTCCAGCTTTCACAGCCATACATTACTACTGGGAAGACCATCGCTTTAACTATGTGGACTTTTGTTGGCAGGGTGATGTCTCTGTTTTTTTATTTTGCTGCCTAGGTTTGACATAGTTTGCCTCCTGAGAAGTAAGCGTCTTTTTATTTCATGACCGCAGTCACCATCTGCAGTGATGTTACACTGTACCACATCTCAAAATTATAAACTTATAATAACCCTATTCAGTTTTTCACAAATGAATGCTATGTGGTGGGGAGTGCACTAGTCTTGCTCTTCTGTCATCAAAAGCGACAATCTGAAGATCAGGCTGCTGTATCTGTTTAGCCTTTCCGTGGGTAGTTCATCCCCTTCAGACAGTCCCTTTCAAATGTTACAAGGATGGTGGAGGGACCAAGGCTGATCTTCCCATTAATGCACACGATCTCTTCATGCTTACTGAACCAACTGAATAAAACTAATTTTATAGCTTTCTAAACAATGAAAAAGTACTGAGATGATTACTTTGTCTGTTTTCTGAACTCTATAAGGTAGATACACTTAATCAGACAGCAAATAATAGGAAAAGATCATTAATTGCCCTTAGCATCTGGCCACGGCTGAGATGAATTAGGAAATACAGTCAAATTAGGCAATACAGTAGCATGTCTTCAGAAGCAGAGCTCCTTTAAGAGGTAAAAAAATCTATTTAATCCAGCACAAGTTTGCCTAACTCTAAAGTAAAGTTGTATTTATTTTGTGATTGGTTATTGGGAGGTAAGTATAAGTTTCATTTACAAATCTAATAGCTGAAGCATGGGGCAATCAAGAAATTGCATGGCTGGAGAGAAAAAACATAATGGCAGGAAATATGCATTTCTCATAACATCTACTAAATGAAAGAATGGAAGAAATGCTGAACAGAACTGATACTTTTCTATATAAGTAGCCAGTTAAATAGCAAGTTTCTTAGTTCTGTATTCAAGGCTCTCTGCCAGCTCTTAAGGCACTTAATGAACTCTACACCTTGAAACCAGAGAATGACATTGTGGAGAAACTGTTTGCAAAGCCAATAAGCACACTAGTGTTAGCGGGCGACTACATTGACAAATAATATGGGATATACTCCAGGAGTGGAACGGTCAGGTTCACATTATTTTCAGTTGATTACATGATGTACAAGCCAATGTAAAACAGCCTGGAATCCCCTTCTCTCAATCTGTAGGGTTTTTTTTCTCCACTGATAAGGCTTTAGGAACTGAATGCATTCATATTGGTTCTAATGAAGTATATATTTTGGAATGTGGTCTTTTCCTTTTATTTTAGTATAAGCACTAAACAAGACTTACAGAGGAAAAAGTATAAGAAAAGTAGCACAAATGCTCAGTAGTTCCCCTTTCACAGTAATTAGCCCTTTATACAGCAAAATCACACTACAAGCAGCTCAAGGTAAAATATATATCTACTTATAATTAGATTCAGCAGTTACAAACAGAAGAATTAAAATAGTAAAAAAATAAAGTCTACTAACACAGAGAGACTTTCCATGTTGTTGTTACATGCTACAGGTTAACAAGTGCAGAGAGAGAGTCTTCCTAGGGGAGAGAAGTGATACAGGTGTAGCTAGGAGAGAAGACATTGCTTGCCTTAGTTAAGTGGGTGAGGAAAATCCCACTAGGCCCTAAAAGCATCCGACCATTTATACCCAGTGTTAGAAATGCAAGCATGCAGGATTCTTTCCTGTCCTTACTTTGCGGGCATCATACTCACAATAAATCAGAGTGAAGGCAAGAGCAGGAAGCATTTGGGCAGTCATCCTTCTGGCATCTATTGGGTAGAAGTACTGTAGTAGGTTGATGATACAGAAGCAGGTTTATATCCTGCTTCAGGTACAGAGATGGAGAAAGTTAATTTTTTTGAATTGCAAAACCCAGAAATCAGTAGTCATTTGGGATGGGGGATTTTAAGAGTTGTTGTCCAAAAAGGAAACACTTTCAAATTCTACACTGATAGCAAAAGCAAACCATTTCATGCAAAACATTTTCTTTGCTTCTCTTTGAACTGTTGATTTGATACAAAACCATTGTCCTCTAGTGTTGTTGTTCTCTTGTATTGCTACTACTATATAAAATATTAACAAAATGCTTCAATATAAAAGATATCTATTTAAAGGATGAGGCTCAAGTGGCTAAGATGCTGACTGGGAGGCAGAAGGTCAGCAGTTCGATTCCTGAGTACTGCAGGACGGAATGAGCTCCCGTCTTTGTCCCAGCTCCTGCCAACCTAGCAGTTCAAAAGCAAGACATTGCAAGTAGATAAATAGGGACCACTTTGGTGGGAAGGTAACAGCGTTCCGTGCGCTCCGGTGTCTAGTCATGCCTGCCACATGACCACGGAAACATCTGCAGAAGCGGACAGCACTGGCTCCTCTGCTTTGAAACAGAGATGAGCACTGCACCCTAGAGTTGGATACGACTGGCTTTCGAGCAAGGGAAATTTTTACCTTTACCTTTAAGAAAAGGATAAGAAGCAACTGATGAATGAGTGTAAGTATAACTGGCAAAAAGAGGATATTTAATCTCTGATTTTAATTGCTGTCAGATCCTGACATTCTCCACCAAACAAATAACATTTTTAAAATAGCAAATGATCCAACCATAGATGCCCCACTCTTTTATCCAACTTTCCTGTGGGACACAAGGTAAACATGGCCCAGTATTGAATCAAGCTCCTGTAGTAACAGGGATATGACCACTTGTGACATTGCTCCAAGCAAACTCACCTGTGAGATGTCTAGAGAAGCTCTGTAAAAGCAAGTGCTTAACATTTTTCTATGCCATTTTGTTGGCATTTGCCATCAGCTATATTTAGGAAGAAAACAATGACTGACCGAGAAAGTATATTTAGAGATATAAGTAGTATTTTTCTCTTTTCTGCAATGATTTTCAGGGAAAGATGTGTACTCGGACACGAGTAGCAGCCGACGACCAACAAGAGGGTATATTTTCTCAACTGGTGTAGGTTTGAGGCATTGTGTCACTATATTCCATGGCTTCATTAATAGCGATGCCAACTTGTTTTGTGTGTGTAGATGCACTCCTTACTGGAGCAGCATACACTGCTGCAGAGACGCTCAGAGCCAAAGCTGATGTACACATCATGGATGGTTGAGTTCCCCATTTATAGTTTGTGAGTTTCCTGACAATGTTGTTCCTTGTACTAACTTCGGCTTTGGTATTCAAGCAGTACTGCTTAAAAGAGTGTCCTGTCAAGCGTGAAACAAAGAAAGAACATTCCCACAGGGTTTTTCAACCAATCCAGGCCTTTTGCAGCTTCAAAATGCCGGTTCCCCTACTCCTGGATGTTCCAATAGGCTGCTGCAAACAGCCTTCGTGACATTACTGGATGAAACATTTCCTGGATGATTTAAAAGACAGGGTGAACAAAAGATGGAACTATGCAAGACACTTTATGCTCAGCCATTGAGTCATAGCACCATATTTGAATGGTCATGTAACATACAAAAATAAAATATTCTCCTCTGATATTGCTTATTTTAAGATTTGTCTCCTAATTAGGAGACTCACAGAAGCATAGCAATCTTCAACCATCACCCTTTAACTGGCAAACCATATTCCTTACAGTAATCATGCCTACCATATATACCTTACCTTGGAGTCGTTATTCAGCCAGGAGTCCTGCGCATTGGTAGACATCTCTGCAATGACATTCCACACATGCAAATGGACCTGAGAAAGCAAGTCTATTTGCATATGGGTTTTTTATTAAGCCATTTGGATATCACGTCATCCGCTGACTAGGCGAATCATGACGTGTGCCCTCCGCTTTCATCATACCTGTCAACCTTCCCGGACTGGCCAGGATTTCCCGAATTTCGGCGCCGATTTGTGCCATTTCCCGCCCGCAGCTGCCAAAACCCCGGAATTGGCAGCGGGGAAAAAAGAGGTACTGCGCATCCCTTCTGCGCAGTTCGCCTTCTACGCATGCGTAGAAGGCTTTTACGCTTGCGTAGAACCCTTTTACGCTTGCGTAGAACCCTTCTACGCATGCGTAGAAGGCGATGTGCGCAGAAGGGGATCATAGAAGCCTTCTACGCATGCGTAGAAGGGTTCTTTGCAAGCATAGAAGGGTTCTACACAAGCGTAAAAGCCTTCTACACATGCATAGAAGGCGACCTGCACAGAACCGTTCTGCGCAGGTCCCGTATTTTCCAGAGCAGCGGTTGACAGGAATTGCTTTCACCTGGCCCAAGGGATCTGACGGAGGATGCTTTGGAGAGCTTTAGTCCTGACCTAACATCATTGACAAGAGATGGACAACACTGCCTAGTTTGACCGCTCAAACCCCCGTGCCCTGACAAATCTCTCACCTACTATATATTCTGTATATAAGAAAATAAATCACTGTCAACATTACCCAGACATAATGGGTAATGCAATCCTGAAGTCTCTGGCATACCTTGATCACTATAAAATGCATAATTAATCAATGTTTGTCACACAACCCAGCTTTAGGGATCCTATTGTGGCTTCTAAGTGGGGTACACAGACAGAGCCTCCTTGAAGATTGTGGTATTTTTGAACCACAATTGGGCATACCCTGATAATGGTTGTCTGATGAGGCTCTTAAAATAGCAGAGGAAAGAAGGAACGCAAAAGTCAAAGGAGAAAGGAAAAAATACAATCATCTGAACACAGAATTTCAAAGAAAAGCAAGGAGAGATAAGGAAAACTATCTAAAAGAACAGTGCAAAGAAATGGAAGAAAACAACAAAAAAGGCAGAACCAGAGATCTTTTCAAAAAAATCCGGGAAATCAAGGGAACATTTAAAGCAAAAATGACCATGATAAGGGACAAAGACGGAAAGGAGCTAGCTGATGCAGAAGAGATTAAGAAAAGATGGAAAGAGTACACAGAGGAACTCTACAAAAAGGAACTCAACACTCCTGATAGTCACAATGATGAAGAAATTGAACCTGAGCCAGACATCCTGGAGAGTGAAGTCAGAAAGGCCCTAAAGAGCACTGCAAACAACAAAGCTAGTGGAGATGATGGTATCCCAGTTGAATTTTTCAAAGCTCTAAAAGATGATGGCATCAAATTACTGCATTCAATATGCCAGCAGGTTTGGAAAACAAAACAGTGGCCACAGGACTGGAAAAGATCAGTATATGTTCCAATCCCAAAAAAGGGCAATGCCAAAGAATGTTCAAACTATCGAACAATCGCGCTCATCCCACACGCCAGCAAGGTGATGCTCAAGATAATACAGGATAGACTTCAGCAGCATGTGGAAAGAGAATTACCAGAGGTGCAGGCTGGTTTCAGAAGAGGCAGGGGGACTAGAGACCACATTGCCAACATACGTTGGATCATGGAGAAAACAAAGGAATACCAGAAACAAGTTTATTTTTGCTTTATTGACTACACTAAGGCATTTGATTGTGTGGATCACAACAAGATGTGGCAAGTGATTAAAGAGATGGGAATACCAGAACACCTCATATGCCTCCTGAGAAATCTGTACATGAACCAAGAAGCAACAGTTAGGACAGAACACGGAATGACCGAGTGGTTTGGAATAGGAAAAGGAGTAAGACAAGGCTGCATTTTGTCACCCTGCTTATTCAACTTATACACAGAGCACATAATGCGCAATGCAGGGATGGAGGAATCACAATATGGGATCAAAATTGCTGGGAGAAACATCAACAATCTGAGATATGCAGACGACACCACCCTAATGGCAGAAAGTGAGGAAGACCTAAAGAATCTCTTGATCGGTTTGAAGGAAGAGAGTGCAAAAGCTGGCTTGAGACTCAATATCAAGAAAACCAAGATAATGGCAACAGGCCCGATCAGTTCCTGGAAAATAGACGGGGAAGAAGTAGAAGCAGTGACAGATTTCACTTTCTTAGGATCTAAGATCACTGCAGATGGAGATTGCAGCCATGAAATAAAGAGGCGGCTGATTCTAGGGAGACAAGCCATGAGAAACCTGGGGAACATAGTGAAAAGCAGAGACATCACCTTGAAAACAAAAATTAGAATAGTCAAAACAATGGTATTCCCAGTGGTAATGTACGGATGTGAGAGCTGGACAATTAGGAAAGCTGAACGCAGAAGAATAGATGCCTTTGAAATGTGGTGTTGGAGGAGAGTTTTGAGGGTACCTTGGACAGCGAGGAGAACAAATAGGTCAATCTTAGAAGAAATCAACACTGACTGCTCATTGGAAGGTCAAATAGTAAAGATGAGGCTAAAGTACTTTGGGCATCAAATGAGAAGGGAGGATTCACTTGAGAAGGCCGTGATGTTGGGAAAGGTGGAGGGCAAAAGAAGAAGGGGGAGGCCAAGGATGAGATGGATAGATGGTATTGTAGACACAATGGGCACAAAACTGGGAGGACTGAGGGGGATGGTGGAGGACAGAGGCGCCTGGAGAACGATGGTCCATAGGGTCGCAAAGGGTCGGAATCGACTGTGCGACTGAACAACAACAATCTTTCTCACACTAGATCAGGCCAAAGGAACTGCTAAATGAACTCATCAAAAGGTGCCTTCATTTTGGCAGTTCCACATCTGGCCAAGACACAGAAGGAGGGAACGGAAGAGGGAGAAGAGTTGGTTGGTAAAGGTAAAGGTCACCCTTGCTTGAAAGCCAGTCGCATTCGACTCTAGGGTTCAGTGCTTATCTCTGTTTACAGCCAAAGAGCCAGCGCTGTCTGTGGCTGCAGACATGTAGCAGGCACGCCTCAACACCGGAGTGCACAGAATGCTGTTTAGCTTACCACTGAAGTGGTACTTATTTATCTACTTGCAATTTCTTGCATTTGAATTGCTAGGTTGGCAGGAGCTGGGACAGAGACGGGAGTTATTATTATTATTATTATTATTACGTTTAATTTCTATCCCGCTTTCCTGACACAAGTGCCACTCAAAGCGGCTTACAACATGTAAATACAATAAATGTACAAGCAGGTTCAATACAAAAAAAAAAAACAACCACAAATTACATTACAGTAACCACAAAATACAATATATCAATACAGAGCAACATCAATAGTAATAAGAATCAGCTTGTATACACAATGGACATGTTAATATAGATAAAACCTTATGGAAAACAACAACAAAATATAGTAAATCATTTAACAATTCAATATTCAAAAATCCCCAGGTGACAGAGCACAGCTCATGTCCCAGATGGAGCCCAGCTCATCAGTGGAGGAAACATCAACAGCTGCTAGGCCAGTCCATCTCCCTGTTCTCGAACTCTCCACCCACTCCTACTCACACTAAGGAAAGAATGAGGAGACCAGGAGCTCTGGAGGCGGCTTAGCCAGTCTCCCCTCCCCACCCTGCTCCCACCAGGGCGGGTGTCCAGTAAGTCCAACAACTCCAGGCTTGATGAAACAGTCCTCAGCTGCGCTCCCACCTCCCATGAGGCCGATGTTTGGAGTGGCGGCGGCAGCTTTGTCACGGCCCCTGCCGCGATGGAGAGCAGCTGGGCTTCGTTCCCACCTCCCGTGACCAGCAGGGCCACGGGAGGGAGCCGAAGGCACTGGCGTCCGGGGTGGCGGTGGCGGCTTTTCACGGCCCCTGCCGCGATGGAGAGCAGCTGGGCTTCGCTCCCACCTCCCGTGACCAGCAGGGCCACGGGAGGGAGCCGAAGGCGCTGGCGTCCGGGGTGGCGGCGGCGGCTTTTCACGGCCCCTGCCGCAATGGGGAGCAGCTGGGCTTCGCTCCCACCTCCCGTGACTAGCAGGGCCACGGGAGGGAGCCGAAGGCGCTGGCGTCCAGGGTGGCGGCGGCGGCTTTTCACGGCCCCTGCCGCGATGGAGAGCAGCTGGGCTTCGCTCCCACCTCCCGTGACCAGCAGGGCCACGGGAGGGAGCCGAAGGCGCTGGCGTCCGGGGTGGCGGCGGCGGCTTTTCACGGCCCCTGCTGCAATGGGGAGCAGCTGGGCTTCGCTCCCACCTCCCGTGACCAGCAGGGCCACGGGAGGGAGCCGAAGGCGCTGGCGTCCAGGGTGGCGGCGGCGGCTTTTCACGGCCCCTGCCGCGATGGAGAGCAGCTGGGCTTTGCTCCCACCTCCCGTGACCAGCAGGGCCACGGGAGGGAGCCGAAGGCGCTGGCGTCCGGGGTGGCGGCGGCGGCTTTTCACGGCCCGTGCCGCAATGGGGAGCAGCTGGGCTTCGCTCCCACCTCCCGTGACCAGCAGGGCCACGGGAGGGAGCCGAAGGCGCTGGCGTCCGGGGTGGCGGTGGCGGCTTTTCACGGCCCCTGCCGCGATGGAGAGCAGCTGGGCTTCGCTCCCACCTCCCGTGACCAGCAGGGCCACGGGAGGGAGCCGAAGGCGCTGGCGTCCGGGGTGGCGGCGGCGGCTTTTCACGGCCCCTGCCGCAATGGGGAGCAGATGGGCTTCGCTCCCACCTCCCGTGACTAGCAGGGCCACGGGAGGGAGCCGAAGGCGCTGGCGTCCAGGGTGGCGGCGGCGGCTTTTCACGGCCCCTGCCGCGATGGAGAGCAGCTGGGCTTCGCTCCCACCTCCCGTGAGTTGATTCCATCGTGCAGTACTCGGGCCTCGAACTGCTGATCTGCCGACCTTCCAGTCATCAGATTCAGCATCTTAACCACTCGAGCCACTGCAGTCCTCATAAAGAGTTGATCTGTTTCTTATGCCTAGTTACAATAATGAAAATTGGAAGGGAGGAAGGAGTCTAATTTAATCAGTATGGAAAAATAAGGGTTGGATCATAGTATTGATGGCAAAATTAATATCCCACCTACAAGATATAAACAAAAGTAACAACTCAAGCATCTTTAAACTACCTGCTATCCACTTATATGCTATCCACTTACTGACTATTGTAATAGATACCACATATCCTTATACATGCTCTTCACTTGTCAACTTATGGAAGGATCTGTTAATGCAATAAACATTTTCAAGTTGGGGGCTGGGTCACACTCTCAGTCAGCTTTGAGGGCTGAATGGCCATTTTGTCCTGCCAGCATGATGGGGGTGGCCATTTTGTCCCAACAGCTTCAAAGGGATGGCGATTTTCTTTTTCAAATGCCCTCGGAGAGGTGGGGGCCACATGAAATGGCACCATGGATCCGGCCCACAGGTCGCGAACCCCTGGTTTACATTGTCACAGCATGTTTCATACTTCAGGCTTCATTTGGGTCTTTGAAGCAACAGCACCATTTAAAATATTTTGCAATAGTGGCATAGTGATTTTGGGAAATGGCCCTAGTGCAGACATATAGAGCATTGCTCTCTCTTCGTTTTTACTCTGAGGTGCTCTTTTTGATGAGGATTGGCAAGGCTATCATTGCTAAAAGGAAACAGCATTAAATCAATCATTCAAGCGTTATTGCGGCCGATGACCAGTGCAGTAGAAAAGGTTTAAGTGCATGAAATACCGTCAAAATGCACCCCCACAAACACATTCATTTGAATTAAAACAAATTAGAATAAAATCAGTTTTTAAATTTATGCTACATTGGGGACATGTATCTGGTTTAAAAAGAATAAAACAGCACATAAAACAGTTTAAAAGTTATAATTACAGTTGTAAAATAAGGATAAAAATGTCTATATATAAATGCACATAGTGGATATAATTACATGAGTAGGATATAAAACAAAATTACTAGTGCAAAATAAAAATCGTTATTGTTGTTTTTTATCCTGTCCCCACTGTAGCTGGTTCTCCCTAATGCTATGTACCCTGGTAGCCCTCCAGGCAAATCCGGCAACAGCGGCCGTCAGGTCAGTGGTTCTATCTGAGAGCATGGCTCTAAATATATGGTTATTCAACTCAATCTGAGGGAAGGCAGCAATGAGGTCATGTCTAAGGTTGTCATAAAACTGGCATTCTAGGAGCACGTGTTCAGATATCTCCACCTTCCCAGCCTGACAGATACATAAGCGCTCCTAAATTAGGAACTATGTCACTGTCAAAGGAAGTATTCTTTA
This sequence comes from Bradypodion pumilum, assembly GCA_035047305.1. Lineage (NCBI taxonomy): Eukaryota > Metazoa > Chordata > Lepidosauria > Squamata > Chamaeleonidae > Bradypodion > Bradypodion pumilum. The sequence goes on from JAWDJD010000004.1 coordinate 242,379,958, forward strand.
AAGAACCTGGAAGTGGGATATAGTCTCTGAAACAAAGAACAATGAAAAGCCACACCACTGGCCCTTTACAAAGGCAGGTACAGTGGAACCTTGGTTTCCAAATGGCTCGGTTAACATAAAAATCGCATAACAAAAGGAAATCCATAGAAAATAGTGGCTCGGCTTATGGATTTTTTGTGTGGAATAGATTAATTGGTTTTCAATGCATTCCTATGGGAAACTACATTTTGGTTAATGTATTTTGGTTTTTAATGTATTCCTAAGGGAAATTGCATTCAATGCATTCCTACAGGAAATTTGGTTAAAGTAATTTTTGCTGTAAAAAAAAATCCCGGAGACGCATTAATTACATTAACCAAGGTACCACTGTAGGTTTAAGATATGTCACAAGACAAATGTAGGAGTCCAGTGCTTATACAGGAAGCTGAAAATAAAACCCCAGGAGAGCATATATCATGAGTTTGAAGATAAGCAATTGTGCTGGCTCATAGAGAATTGATGGGAAGGAGGGAGAATTTGGTCTGATGAGTTTCTTAACAGGGAAATGTAAGTAGATAAATTCTCACTGGATGATGGACAAAACTTGTCAGAAATTAGAAACAAAGAGAAAATATAGAATATATGAACATACCTGTTTCTCACACACAACCCACAAACATTTTAATTACAGTGGAGCCTCATACAACAATTGCCCCATATAGCAACGAAATCGCATAACAATTAGGTTTTGGGGGGAAATGATGTCCCACATAACAGTTTTCCCTATGGAAAAAAATCATACACCATTTTTTCAATGGGAAAAACCACTTAGCAAAAAACAAGCAAACATTGTACTATGCATCCCATAGGGAAAATCGCTATACGATGCATGCATTATATAACAATTGTTTTGTACAACAACGAGCCTCGTGCAATGGATTAAAATTGTTGTCTGAGGTACCACTATATGACCATTTCCACCTTTGGTATTCTATTTTGTTCTCTAGTTCACACTTCTGCATTCTTTGTGAAATAGCAGGATATTACTGAGACGAATGAAGATATTTCTGAGAAATACCATACTTGATAGCAATCAGGTAAAAACAATGACAAGGACTATTTTACTGCAGGACGGAAATGAGCTCCCGTCTTCATCCCAGCTCCTGCCAACCTAGCAGTTCGAAAGCAAGAAATTGCAAGTAGATAAATAGGGACCACTTTGGTGGGAAGGTAACAGCGTTCCGTGCGCTCCGGTGTCTAGTCATGCCTGCCACATGACCACGGAAACGTCTGCAGGAGCAGACAGCGCTGGCTCTTCGGCTTAGAAACAGAGATGAGCACTGCACCCTAGAGTCGGATACGACTGGCTTTCGAGCAAGGGAAACCTTTACCTTTACCTAAAGTAATGTCTCTCCTTAGCTAGCAACCTGGTTTCTGCAGATTTTTTCTTTTCCTTTCGTTTTCATTGGTAGCACGTGTTCAGGCTGGGCTGCAGCGGCTCAGTGGTGCCTGATCTTCATTTACAACCTATGTTTTGTTAGACGTGGGACACCTATTTATAGGAATGGGGGTTGCAGTTTGGGCACTTGGTCTCTAAAAGGTTCGCCATCACTGGCCTAGAGCAACTTTCTTAAGATGAAGAATGTAATATGAAATAAATTTACAATTTTATTATGTTGCATGTTCTCAGTTCTGATATATGGGACTGAGTCATGCTTTTCAACACAGACTATTATTGAGAAGACAGAATTGAAATATGTATATATAGCAGAATGCTATGATTTTATTGGATCAAGAGAATAGCAATGAAAATCAAACAAGAACCAAAAACTTGTTGAATAAGTAAAATGCATAAAGCTGGAATATTTCACTCCTATAAGATAAATTAAAAGTACAGATTCCTACAATGGATTATTGAAGTAAAATAATTAAGAAAACTATGCAGGAAAGAGAAGAAAGTACTGTATTGTCAAAAGTACCTTGGAGGACTTGGATGCCCACCCTTCAATAGGGAGGGAACAAAAATACTTGAATTTATCAGCTTCTTATATAAAATTGATAATCAGTTTATTTGTTTTTCAAGTTATATATCAAGAAATTTATATTTTTACTGTTAATATATTATTTCAGGCAAAATAACCAAATTTGGTTGACTTAGCATTGTTAATCTATTCATTAAACAATCAGCTTGCACTTCAATGCTGGGATTTACATGGAATGGCATTTGAATTGTCACTCCTAGTAACACATTTGAAAGAGGCCAACAGCCTGTCATAAATGGCAATACTGTACCACCATTACTGGAGAGTGAGGTTGTAAGAGGTTTGCAAGGATCCAAAGATGGGAGAGCAAGAAGGCCAGATGACATCCCAGTAGAAATTTTGAAACTTCTGTCCAAAGTGAACATCAAAGAATTGATGGACTTTTTCATACCATTTATGACACAGGCATCCTTCTGAGTGATTGGTTGCTATCAACCTTTGTTACATTGCCAAAGAAACCAAACACGAAGTCCTGTGAGGAGAGTACAAAATATTTAGCTAGCAACAAGATTTAATGTATTTTATTGGATTTGTTTGTATTTATCACACTTTTTTATTGTTTGTTTATACTTGAACCACCCAGAGAGTGATAACACTAATAGGATGGTACAGAAGTAAAAATAATACATAAGCAAATAAATAATCTTTAACAATGGAGAAACTGCGCAGCTTGTGGCCTCTCGGGCAAAGGCCAGAGTACAGTAATGACAAATGAGAAACTCTAATTAAGCTTACACTAAAAGCATTAAATTATGCTAAAACATTGAATTGCTGCCATTAGGCCTACATTAAGCAAAAGTTAACAGAATAAATTTTAAAATATGAAAACTAAAAAATATATATTTTCAAGCTCTGATTCCCATCATCTTTCAATCTATGTGGGAGAAGTGCAATGCCACTCCTACTTTTGGCTGCAAGGCTTATCTCTACATTTGTTTCTTAGCTATTACATCCAATTTAGTACGATACACCATAACTTAAGAAGTCTGAAAAAATAGCTATTAATCTATATGTATTGTAATACTAAATCTAATAGTCCCTTCTTTCAAATACTTTATTTTATTATCTGTCTTTCCTAAACTTTCTCCTTCATTCCACCTGTCCATTTTCCCCTCCACACATTTGTAACTCTTATTTATTTTATTTTATTTTATTTTATTTTATTTTATTTTAGGTCAGCAGTTCGATTCCCGAGTACTGCAGGACGGAAATGAGCTCCCGTCTTCATCCCAGCTCCTGCCAACCTAGCAGTTCGAAAGCAAGAAATTGCAAGTAGATAAATAGGGACCACTTTGGTGGGAAGGTAAACAGCGTTCCGTGCGCTCCGGTGTCTAGTCATGCCTGCCACATGACCACGGAAACGTCTGCAGGAGCAGACAGCGCTGGCTCTTCGGCTTAGAAACAGAGATGAGCACTGCACCCTAGAGTCGGATACGACTGGCTTTCGAGCAAGGGAAACCTTTACCTTTACTATTTTATTTTATTTTATTTTATTTCTATACTGCTCATTTGGTTCATATCCCACTCTTGGCGATGAACAAAAAGATAACAAATAACAACAAAACACACAGCAGATCAAACAAACAACCGACAAATATGTCACAAACTAAACTAAACTAATTGATGTTTGAGGGCATAGGTAGGTACTCAACCTGACTAACTAATTTATCAGTAAAGGGACAGCACCCTGAAAAGCCTCCTTGAAGAAGAGTTTTTAATTGCTTTTTAAAGATAGCTAGTGATGGGGCCTGGCGCAGCTCTTCTGGTAGAGTGTTCCACAGTGTTGGTGCCGCCACCAAGAAGGCTCTATTTCTAGTTAAAGACTTTCGAGCCATCCTCGGGGTTTGCACCTGGAGCCGCACCAACTGTAATGACTGTGTGATACAGGGAGTTGTTCTGAAGGAGAGACACTCGTACAGATAACGATGTATGGAGCAACAAAATGTATGGAGCAACCAAATGACAGATGTTCAAGCTGGAGATCAAATTGTAAATATGTGTTGGACCAAATAAATTTAGATCAGTCAGTCCTTTCTAGACTACAGCAAACTCTTTCTCTGTGTGGATCATGAGAAGCTATGGATTTTTCTCAAAGAAATTCCTGTGTCTCAACACTTGTTCATCCTGATACTTAACCTATATTATGGACAAGAAATTACTATTAGGAAAGGATATAGAGCAGGGGTTCTCAACCTATGGCCTGCGGACCAGCCCCAGCCCCCAATGCCATCCCATCTGGCCCATCACCTCCGCCGTTGCACCCGGAAGTGGAAGCAGGCACGTTTATATCAACTGTAAAACACTCCCGCACATGCACAAATGCTCCCAGAGCTGGCATAAATGCAGAAGGGGACATAAACATGGAAGTGGGCTCATTTATGTCAGCCGTATCCAGTGATATAACTAAAGAAATGCAAAAATACAATTCTTATAGAAAGGAGAAAAGAGGAACCTAAATGGATGATGAAAGAGACACAATTTTGAAGTACAGGCAAGAAGAAAAAGCAAAAGGTAACAAAAATAAGGTCAGAACATTAACAGCAGCATTTCAGTGACTGTCACATCAAGACAAAGGGAACTATTACAATAACCAATGCAAAGAAATTAAAAACAATAAAAGAGGAAGATGACAGATCTTTTCCAGAAAATGCAGGAAATCAAAGGAAAAATTAACTCTAGATTTGGAATGCTGAAAACCAAGGAATGAAGTATACCATTTATCCAGGAGAAAATAAAAGAGACGGTAGAAAGGGTATACTGAAAACCAGTATAGAAGAGATAACAGAATGACAGGCACATTTGGAGAGGAATCCTCTGATGAAGAACCTGCAGTTCTAGAAACTGAAGTGAAAGCTGCTCCAAAAGCACTAGAAAGAAAGAACAAATTACCAGGGGTAGGTGGAGCTATCTCAAGCCACAGACCAGGGCCACCATCAGGGAGGGGGGGGGGACCATCAGGACTCCCGTCCCAGGCCCGGAGATGAGGGGGGCCCGGCGGCACCGGAAAACCACTGATGTGCGCATGTGCAAACATAAGAACAGCCTTGCTGGAACGGGCCACAGCCCATCCAGTCCAGCATTCTGTCTCACACAGTGGCTCACCATTTCCTTCAGGGTATTCCCAAGGAGATGCCTTCACCTGCTTAGGATTCCCTGGAAATGGCATTGAGAGATATCCTGCCTATCTCTCCAACCTGGAGGTTGTCCTTAAGTATCCATTATTATAGCCATTGATACCCTTGTCCTCCATGAACTTGTCTAATCCTTTCTTAAAGCTGTCAAGACTGACAGCTGTCACCACTTCTTCTGGCAGGGAGTTCCATAGACCAGTAATCCTCTGGATGAAAAAGTACTTTCTCTTATTTGTTTGAGAACTAGTACCCAAAAGTTTCATGGAGTGTCCCCTAGTTCTAGTGTTATGCGATAGGGAAAACAGTTTTTCCTTATCTATTTTGTCCACACCGTGCCAGGTCACCTCTTAGACGCCGTCGTTCAAGAGTGAAAAGGCCCAACCGTTGCAGCCTCAGATGGTAAGGAAGGTGTTCCAGTCCCCTAATCATTTTTGGTTGCCCTCCTCTGCACTTTTTCCAACTCCATAATATCCTTCTGGAGGTATGGCGACCAGAACTGTACACAGTATTCCAGATGGGGCCTCACCATAGATTTATAAAGAGGCAAAATGACACTTGCTGACTTATTTTCTATACCCTTCCTAATGATCCCTAGCATTGAGTTTGCTTTTTTCACTGCTGAGGCACACTGGGTTGACATCTTCATTGAGCTGTCCACCAGAACACCAAGATCCCTTTCCTGGTTTGTCGCAGAGAGTTCAGAACCCATCAGTTTATAAATGTAATTGGTTTTTTTTGCCCCAACATGCATCACTCTGCACTCACTAATGTTGAAGCTCATTTGCCACTGTTTTGCCCACTCCCCCAGTGCCAAGAGATCCCTCTGGAGCTCCTCACAATCTCTCACAGTTTTCACTACCCTGTATAATTTAGTGTCGTCAGCAAATTTGGCTACCTTGCTTTTTACTCCTACCTCTAGATCATTTATGAAGAGGTTGAAAAGCAGGGGTCCCAGTACTGAACCTTGGGGGACCCCACTCTTTACTTCCCTCCACTTGGAGAAGTGTCCATTTAGTGCTACCCTCTGTTTCCTGTCCCTTAGCCAGTTGCTGATCCAGGACAAGACCTGTCCCTTTATTCCATGTCTGGTAAGTTTATTCAAGACCCTTTGGTGTGGGACCTTGTCAAAAGCCTTCTGAAAGTCCAGATAAACAATGTCAACTGGATCCCCCTTATCCACATGCTTGTTGACACTCTAAAAAAATTCATTGAGTCTCTCTGCAATCTCTGTTTCCTCTTTAATAACCCCTTGCCTTCCATTGTCATCTAATGGTCCAATGGCCTTCCTAGTTGGGTTCTTACTTCTAATGTACTTAAAGAAGTCTTTGTTATTTCTCTGAGTATTTTTAGCTATACGCTCCTCAAAGTCTTGCTTTGCTTTCCTGATTGTTGCCTTGCATTTGTTCTGCCAGAATGTATGTTTCTGCCTGCTGTCCTCATTCGGACAAGCCTCCCATCTTCTAAATGAGCTTTTCTTGCTTTTGATCACTTCCCGAACAGCTCCTGTAAGCCACATCGGAGTCCTCTTGGACCTGGCAGTGCCCTTTTTCCTTTTGGGTATGCATTCCAATTGGGCCTCTGTTATTGTTTTTGTAAACAGCCTCCATGCCTCTTGGAGTGTTTGGACTCTCTCAATTTTCCCTTTCAGCTTCTTTTTTTACTAGTTTCCTCATCTTTGGGAAATTTCCTTTTTGAAAATTTAAGGTCTCTGTGTTAGATTTTATCAGTGACTTGTGGTCTATGATCAAGTTAAACATAATTGAGTTGTGGTCACTGTTCCCTATTGGATCAGTCACATTAACATCTTGCACCAGATCCTGAGTATTACTCAGGATCAAGTCAAGGATTCTTGTACCTCTAGTTGGGTCTTCAACCATCTGTCCCAGGGAACAATCATTTAGCATATCTAGGAACTTTATCTCTTTATCATGTGCTGAACAACAGTTCACCCAGTCTACGTGAGGGTAATTGAAGTCCCCCATTATAACTAGGCTTCCCTTCTTGGATGCCTCCTTTACAACATTCTCCAACTGCCAGTCTCCCTCTAGAGTTTGGGTCGGAGGCCGATAGTATATGCCTACTGTTAGACCATCCTTGTAGCCTGGTACTCTTACCCACAGAGCTTCTAATGGTGACTCCAAATCACCTAGATATTCCAATTCATACGATTTTATCACTTCTTTGACATACAAGGCTACACCACCTCCTATTTGCCCCTTCCTATCCTTCCTGTACAGTTTGTAGCCTGGGATAACTGTATCCCATTGGTTATCATCCGTCCACCAGGTTTCAGTGATACCAAAAATATCAATATTCTTATCTATTGCTAAGTATTCCAGCTCCCCTATTTTGTTCCGGAGGCTTCTGGCATTTGTATACAAGCATTTATATATGCTTTCCTGATACAGTCTTTTGAGTCCAGTTGCATTGTTAGACTGTCTCTTGCATCCTTCTGCTAGAGTGCTGGTGACTAGCTCCTTGCTCTGCTCAGTAATTTTTGCATCCTCCTCACTACTCAAGTACACACTTTCCCGAACCGGATGCTGCCCAGCTCCTGTCGGCTTTCCCCCAGTTATCAGTTTAACAGCTGCTCTGCAGCCTTTTTGATGTTGAGTGCCAGCAATCTGGTCCCATCATGGTTCAAATGCAACCCATCCCTCCTGAACAGATTTGGCTTGTCCCAAAATGTTCTCCAGTTCCTGACAAATCTGAAGCCCTCCTCTCGACACCACCGCCTCATCCACGCATTGAGGCTTCTGAGCTCTGCCTGCCTGGTAGGTCCTGCGCGAGGGACAGGCAGCACTTCTGAAAATGCTACCTTGGAAGTCCGGGACTTCAATCTTCTTCCTAACAACCTGAATTTGGCTTCCAGGACAGACCGCTTGGCCTTCCCAACATCATTGGTACCAATGTGTACCATGACAACTGGCTCGTTCCCAGTTCTCTCTAACAATCTATCTAGATTTCTCGTGATGTCTGCAATTTTTGCACCTGGCAGGCAAGTCACCATACAGTTATCATGTGCATCACAAATCCATTTCTTTGTATTTCTAATTATTGAATCGCCTAGTACAAGGAGCCTCTCTCCTGCAATCTGTTCATCTACATGCACCTCATCAACCATATTAAGGGAGAGAACCTCAGTTTGTTCCTGTTGTTTATCTTCCTGGATCTCATCAAGTGTGATGAAGGAGAGATCATCAGGTGGAACCAATTGTTCCTCTGTGTGTTCCTCATCAGGTGTGATGAGGGAAAGAGACTCAAATTTATTCTGTAATTTCAGACTCTCAGAGTGATCCCCTACTCTTCTCCTCCTTTGAGTCACATTCCTCCAAACATCTCCCTCCTGAGTTAGTGAAGGGCCTTCTCCCTCAGAACTGTGCCCTGTCTCTTCTTTGTCCAGCATAGTCTGCTCCGCTCTGTCCAAGAACAGCTCAAGCTCCTTAATTTGTTGATGGTTAGATATGCGGGCCTCTAGCTGCTGGACCTTCTCTTCTAGTAGTGCAACCAGCTTGCACTTGCTGCAAGTGTAGTTCTCCATATGCTTTGGCAAGAACACAAACATGGCACAAGTATTGCAGGTAACTACAGCTGTTCCCTCAGAATCCATTTTAACAAGTGCAGTATTCTGGGCCTCAAAAATGTACATGTTTACTACCTTTCTACCTAGTAAGACTATATTCTTCCTTTGTTCCTAGTTTGAAATCTCTAAAGCAGCTCTACTCCAACTGCAAAACTTACCAGTGCTCACTTCCTTTGTTTGGCTCTCCTCAGCAGCAGCTCTGCTTAAAAGCACATGCAGAATCAAAAACAAATCACGCATGCACAGAAAACCACAGGGGTGTGGCGGCACTGGGAAACCACTGATGTACACATGCGCAAACAAACCACGCATGTGCAGAAAACCACAGGGGTGTGGCCAATTTTTTTTTGGGGGGGGGGATGTACCAGGCCCGGAAATTTCTGATGCCGGCCCTGCCATAGAGACTAAATCTGTTCAAATCCTGGGAAGAATGTGACAACAAAATTGAAAGACAAAACAATACCCCACTGACTGGAAATGTTCAATATGTATTCCAATCCCCAAGTAGCAATATACTAAGGACTGTAATAACTATAGGTCCATTGCTGCCATTTTGATAATTTAACATCTGACCTAGACACAAAAGAAGAATTTCCTGTACAAGGATGGAATTTATGTGATTAATTTTGTCCACTAGAGGCTGTAGTGAGACCAATTATGTTATTTTTATACAGACCAGAAATGAAAGTAGTCATCAATTATGCTGGAACGTAATATTTGAAGACTATGGAAAGTAATTCACCAAATATTCATTTTATGTTAAGATAACATATGTAAATTTATAAACATTTCTATCTTTCTGTAGCCACGAATAAATCTGTAATATGCAGTGAATGGCATATGACAACTCTATGTGTCACCATGGAGTACATTCTGCATACTATGTATTTAGAATGGCAAATTGAGTAATATTTTATGCTCATTGATTCACATAGAAAAGAGTAATATGTACCATATCACCAACACGAAATAAGCTATTTGAGGCAGACATACATTTTCAAGAAACCCTACAGCTTAATTTTTCACTTTCATCAATTCCTGCACAGGTTAGCAAGTCTTTCATCAGTTGTATTGTATTAAAGAATATATAGGTCTTGTATTAACAACCCCAACTTATGGCAATCCTTTCCAGGGCTTCCTATGTATAGAATACTTTAAAATGGTTACTATTCCCTTCTTCTGAGGGCAGTCTGGAATTCATTGGTTTGCCTAAAACCACACAGGCTGTCTGCTCTTCTATAAGACACAGTGAAGAATCAAAATCCCAAACTCTGGCCCTGTGGCCAAGTACCCAACCATACCTGTCAACCCGCGGCTCCGGAAAAAAATGGGTCCTACACAGAGCAGTTCCGCGCAGGTCGCCTTCCACGCATGTGTGGAAGGCTACGCCGCTTGCGCAGCCCCCTATGCAAGCCGCATAGGCTTCCACGCATGCGTGGAAGGGTTCTACATGAGTGTAAAACCCTTCTACACATGCGTAGAAGGTGACTTGCGCAGAAGGGCTGTGCAGTACTTCCTTTCCCTCGCTGCCAAATTACGGGGTTTTGGCAGCTCGTGTCGGGAAATGACGTCAATTGGCGCAGGATTACGGGGTAATCCTGGCCAAATTGGGAAGGTTGACAGGTATGTACCCAACTCACTGAGTTATCCAGCTCAGATGCTTAGGCAATATATTTTTCTTTATAGATAGCATCACAAACAGATTTCAGCATGAAGGAAGTACAGTAAAGCATAAGAACAGCTGTCTACACATCAATAAGTAGTTCCTTAAAGAGACATGAAGGGAGATATATATACAGTAGATCCATCTGGCTATCTTTCTATTGCTTCCCTCTGAGTCATGAAAATTGTTATAAACTTTAGTTCTTAATGTTCAACATATTGGTGAGCAATGCTGTTGGTTTCTTAGCCAAACAGACATGGATTCTGAAGAGAATATCTTCTCTACATGTTTATCATTAACTTTCTGTTGGTGAGGACAGTAATAAAGGTAAGACAAGATAGGAAAGACTACATTCTTCTCACTCCCTGATAGTCAAGGCTATCTTGTGTTATTGCCAATATCTGCTGAGACTTCAGGTCTTCTCTCTTGAAATTAAACATAGATCATCCATCCCCATATTACCACACTTAAGTTAACAACATAATGGATCCAGTTCCAGGACAATACAGCAAGGGAACTGGCAGTAGTGTGTGTTCTATTAATATGGGCATTCGACTTATACGGGTAGTTTCCTGTTTGATTGGTTTTTTAAAAAAGGTTTGTGCCTTTAAGGCCAAGAACATGCTTGAAGCAGTATTTTGCCTCTTTTCTGACATTCTGTTATTTTTACTTTTGTTTTAGAATGACCAATTAGTGTTTTCCTTGCCTGACGTTTATGCTTTATTTACTTATATTCTGTTTGATATCACAAAACAAATGGACCTTTTGTGTACAGTGAAGCTCATCTTGTAATAAACTGTGCTTTCAACAGACATGGCTTCATGTACCTTTGGCAATCCAGGTAGCCAAGGAAGAGCACTGTTTGATACATGTCATCCCACAAGACTTTTCCTTCTCAATTTGCTACTGTCCAGTTCCTGCTCTCAACATTTTTCAGATAGTACCAAGGATGCTTAGTGGCTAATTGGCTTAGTGGTTAAGACACTGAGCTTAATCCCTGTAAGGTTGGCAGGTCAGCAGTTTGAGACCCGAGTGCTGCACAATGGAATGAGCTCCCATCTCTGTCCCAGCTCCTGCCAACCTAGTAGTTCGAAAGCAAGAAATTGCAAGTAGATAAATAGGTATCACTTTGATAGGAAGGTAAACAGCGTTCTGTGCACTCCAGTATTGAGGCATGCCTGCCACATGACTACAGAAGCATGCTGTTTTTTGATTGGTTACACTGGGTTCAGTGGCTACTTGGCACAACTTTCCCTGTATGAATTAGCTTGTTGTTCTCTTACATGAAACCACAAATTGCTTACTTCTAACTGTGACTATATGTTATATAACCCTCTCACCTCGACTGTTGAAGCTTTCTCTCTAGAAGTCATCTTTCTTGTATGCTTCTGACCCTGCTGTCGTGATCTAGTAAGGATCGGATCATCCAGAAGGAATTAGGTGGATGGAGCAAAAGAGCAAGTAGGAGATTGGCAGCTTTCCTTCAATGTCCCTCCCCACCCCCAATCCTGTTTTCATTGACTTGGTCCAAAGACTTCTCTGCTCTTCTTCAATTTTCTCCTTTGTCCTAGTACCCAAGTAGTACTGCATGACGGAATGAGCACCCGTCTCTGTCCCAGCTTCTGCCAACCTAGCAGTTCGAAAACAAAAAAATTGCAAGTAGATAAACAGGGACCACTTCGGTGGGAAAGTAAATAGCATTCCGTGCACTTTGGTGTCTAGGCATGTGTTGTGTTCTGTAAAGCTGTGCCTTTAACAATGTACCTTTGCCATGTGTTACCAATGGAACCTTTCTGTGTGCAACATTATAACCATCAGCTGTATCAATGTAACCTAATAAGGGGACGCGAGCTAGTGACCACCAGAGGGCAGTAGCGAGCGTCCAGCTCCCATGGATCATAGTCACCTGGTTCAGCAGCGCGGGAAGATTCCCCGCGACCTCCTCACCTGGTCAAGAAGGGCGTGACCTCCTACGACGTCACGCAGGCAGCAACCAATAGTCTGTCGACGAGCCACATTCAAATGTATAGCCAGCTGTATATATAGAGCTACTCATCCGCCATTACCACATGTTCCTCCGGATCATCATGCAATAAACCTGTGTTAAGCCAACCCTTCGGCTGTTTCATTGTCTTTGGTCCCTTACACTAAATTGGCGACGAAGGTGGGATATGGCAGCCCACGGGACCAAGACATGCGCCGGTTTCGAAATCAGGAAACCGGGCGACTGGGAGATCTTTGAGATGGACTTCCAGGCCGCACTGATCGAGTCCGAAGTCACGGAAGAGGCGAAGAAAAGAGCCATCTTCACCAGAATGCTCGGACAAGAAACCAAAAGGACCTTGGTGGACCTGATTGCACCGAGGAGGGTGAGCGAATTCAAGGCCAAGGAACTCATGCAGATGCTGCGTGAGCACGTCCGGCCCGCCACAGCGATGTTTCCCGCTCGGAGTGCGTTTTGGAGGCGAGTCCAAGCGCCCGGGGAGACGGTCGCCGCATTCGTGGCGGCCCTGCGGCTGGTGGCCGGCCCGTGCAAATGGGAGAATGCCGAAATCACCCTCCGAGACTGTGTGCTGTGCGGCCTGAACGACGCCGAGACCCAGAGCACATTAATGAACCAAGAGCCGCCTCCCACGTTGCAGGAGGTCGTCAGAGCGGCCCAGGCCGCAGAAGCTACGAAGGCCGGGGTCCAAGAACTTCAGGACTGGCGGCCAAAGTCGAGCAAGGAAGAGGCTCCGGTACAGGCGGCCCGCCGAACTTCGAGGTCGTCCGCAGAGAGCAGCGACGACGAGGACATCCAGAGGGTCCGGAAGGAGAGCCGGCGATGCGACGGCTGTGGAGCGGCCCACGACCACGTGAAATGCCCCTTCCGGAAGGCTGAGTGCCACAACTGCGGCCGCCGCGGACACATCGCCAAGGTGTGCAGGAAGAAGCGCGAAACCCGGAGGAGCTCCGCAGACCGTTCCGCCGGACAGGACCGCCCAACGAAACCCAAGGATGGCGCCCAGGCCACGCGGAAGCAGGACGGCATGGGCCGCATCGCCGACGGCAGCGAGGACGATGCCCCAGTGTTCAGCGTGTCTACCAGACACCCCCGCTACTTTGTTGAGGTACTAGTCCAAGGGGTCCCCATCAGGATGGAAATTGACTCGGGGTCCTCATATTCAATCATTTCCCAGAGGGAGTTTTTGGGAATTGCCCCCCACAAGCGACCCAAGCTCAAAGCATTGAGGTCCACACTACGGGACGTGCAAGGGAACAGTATTCCAGTGTTGGGGGTTGGAGAATTTCAGGTCAAATTCAAGGAGCACGCCGCGTCCCTTCCCCTAGTCGTGCTCAAAGGAGGAAATTGCAGCCTCCTCAGGACTCAATGGTTCCAGCCCCTGGGGTTGTTTATTGGGGGGGTGCACGCCGTTGGGATGCACGCCGTTGGGACTGATCCAATTCAGGAGGTGTGTGAGGCACACCCCGAAGTTTTCAAAAAAGGACTGGGGAAATTCAAGGGGCCCCCAGTGACTTCCGACCTGGACCCGGGGGTCCGCCCAATTCGCCTTAAACCACGCAGGGTGCCGTTCGCACTCAAGGACAAGATAGAGGCGGAACTGGACAAGTTGGTGGGCCAGGGGATTCTTGTGCCTGTAGATTCTGCGGAGTGGAAAACTCCAATTGTAACCGCTCTAAAGGCCAACGGGGAGGTCCGCATATGCGCTGACTACAAGTGCACCATCAACAAGGCGATCCGCCCGAATGCATATCCGGTGCCGGTAGTCAGCCATCTGCTGGCCAGGTTACACGGGGGAAAGTGTTTCGCTAAGCTCGACTTAGCACAGGCCTACCAGCAGCTCACGGTGTCCCCTGCCGCAGCTGCTGCGCAGACCATAGTCACCCACAAGGGGGCGTTCCAGGTGACGCGCCTCCAGTTCGGCATGAATTCGGCGCCTGGAATTTTCCAATCACTCGTGGAACGCCTCCTGAAGGGATTGGAGGGGGTGTTGCCTTATTTTCATGACGTGTTAATAACGGGGGGGAGTCGGGCTGAATTGGCCAAAAGGTTGGGGAAGGTCCTGACGATATTCGAAAAGGCGGGGCTGAGGTTGCGAAAGGACAAATGCGTCTTCTTCGCAACAGAGGTTGAGTTCTTAGGGTTTTGTGTGACTCCCGAGGGAATAAAACCATCCATGTCCAAGGTGGCAGCCATTAAGAAAGCCCCCCGCCCCACCTCCAAGCCCGATTTGCAGTCGTTCCTAGGGCTGCTCAACTTTTACCACTCCTTCCTCCCCCGGAAGGCAGCGGTGGCTGAGCCGCTACACAAACTGCTGAAGAAAGACCAGGCATGGAAGTGGGGCGATGACCAAGAAAGGGCATTTAGCGAGCTAAAAAGCCTCCTGGCGTCCGACGCCATACTGACCCATTTCAACCCCAAACACCCAGTAGTTCTGATCTGTGATGCATCTCCAGTGGGGGTGGGGGCGGTGCTGTGCCACGTGTTGGAAAACGGAAGGGAGGCCCCGATAGCATTTTACTCCAGGTCCCTGTCCCAAGCAGAGAGAAACTACGCACAGACGGACAGGGAGGCACTAGCGATAGTCGCGGGGACGAAAAAATTTCACGATTTTCTGTACGGCCGCCCTTTCACAATTGTAACAGACCACAAGCCCCTGCTAGGCATCTTTACCGCTTATAAGCCCACCCCACAGATCCTGTCCCCGAGGATGCTCAGGTGGGCCATTTTTCTCAACGCGTATCAGCACGCGTTGGTCTACCGGCCCGGAAAGGAGATCAGCCATGCGGACGCTCTGTCTAGGTCCCCCCTTCCCCTAACGCCCAGCCAGGTGAGCATGGGGGAGCGAGACCATCAGGTTCTCATGATAGAGGTGCTGGATTCGCCCCCCGTAATGCCTGCCGACATTGCCAAAGCGACAGAGAAGGACAAAACGTTAGCGACAGTCAGCTCCTGGCTGCAGAAAGGGTGGCCCGCGTCCTCCCCAGTGGAGGAGTTCGCTCCATTTTTCAGAAAAAAGCTAGAACTGTCCCTAGAGAGGGGGTGTCTCTTGTGGGGGCAGCGGGTGGTGATTCCCACTTCCCTTCGGCCGCGGGTGCTCAAACTGCTTCATGTCAGCCACCCCGGCATCGTGCGATCCAAGGTGCTGGCCCGGAGTTACTTCTGGTGGCCCCAGCTAGACGCCGACATCGAGCACATGGTCGGCACTTGTGAAAGTTGCCAATGCTCCAGACCAGAGGAGGCCCGCCTTCCCCACAGGGAATGGGACGCGGCTAAGGGGCCGTGGTCCCGGGTGCACGTAGATTTCGCGGGCCCATTCAGAGGCACCCTGTTCCTCCTTGTAGTGGATGCTTTCTCCAAATGGTTGGAGGTTATCCCAGTCACGAGCACCTCCTCGGCCCAGACCATTAGGCAATTGCGGAGGCTCTTTTCCACGTTCAGCATACCCGACACGTTAATTAGCGACAACGCTAGTTGTTTCACGTCCTCCGAGTTTAGGGCATTCATGGAGATTAACGCCGTTCGGCATATCACCTCCGCCCCTTTTCACCCGGCCACCAACGGCCAAGTAGAGCGCCTCGTCCGCACCACGAAGGACGTGTTGCGGCGCATGGGCCCAGGGGATCTGAACCTGCAAGTGTGTCAGTTTCTGCTAGGGTACAGGGTGACCCCATTGGCGTCAGGATACTCCCCCGCAGAGCTCTTAATGCGCAGGAAGCTGACCACCATCCTTACTAGGCTAGACCCCACGAGGGTAGAGGACAAAGGAAGGAACATCGGGCTGGAAGTTACAAAGAGTTTCAGCATAGGCGCCCCCGTGCATTGCAGGAATTACGCCAGCACGGGCCCAGCCTGGGTGCCGGGCGTAGTCGTGGAACAAACCGGCCCCGTGTCGTACCGCGTGGAAACCAGCACAGGGCTCCTATGGAGGCGGCACGCAGACCAGCTCCGACGCAAGGTCTCCGATGAGCAGGACACGGATCACGCAGGAAATAAGTCAGCGTTAGGGTTCTCCCCCACCCGTTTAGCCCAAGGCTGAGGAGAAGGGGACCGTGGGCCCCCACCAAGGGGGGAGGAGGATATCCTCGTAGATACCCTGGGGGATCTTTCCGAGGAGGAGGAACCCGACCCCATACATATCTCGCGGAAAGTCCCCACAAATGCGGGTACCCCTACCAACTTAGATTTTGATTTTCAGAACCGGGGGGTTTTTTCGGAGTGGTCCCCCACCCGTCCAAGCGAGAAGAGGGGTTTTTCGTTAGTCCCGACGTCCCCCGGTCTGCCCACAATGGAGTTTTTCCCTTCCCCTAAGGCCGCCAGACAGCGGCAAGCCACTAACAAGTCTCCCTCTCCCTTTTCAGGACAAGGGAGCAGGGAACAAAGAAGCAATAACGCCCCCGGGGGGGGGCAGCCCTCTTCACGGCCCAAACGCACATGCAACAAGCCATCTTGGCTGAGAGACTTCGTCTCATCCTAGGGGGGAGGGATGTTGTGTTCTGTAAAGCTGTGCCTTTAACAATGTACCTTTGCCATGTGTTACCAATGGAACCTTTTTGTGTGCAACATTATAACCATCAGCTGTATCAATGTAACCTAATAAGGGGACGCGAGCTAGTGACCACCAGAGGGCAGTAGCGAGCGTCCAGCTCCCATGGATCATAATCACCTGGTTCAGCAGCGCGGGAAGATTCCCTGCGACCTCCTCACCTGGTCAAGAAGGGCGTGACCTCCTACGACATCACGCAGGCAGCAACCAATAGTCTGTCGACGAGCCACATTCAAATGTATAGCCAGCTGTATATATAGAGCTACTCATCCGCCATTACCACATGTTCCTCCGCATCATCATGCAATAAACCTGTGTTAAGCCAACCCTTCGGCTGTTTCATTGTCTTTGGTCCCTTACACTAAAGCATGCCTGCCACATGTTCACGAAAATGTCTGCAGAAGCAGACAGCGCTGGCTCTTCAGCTATAAACAGAGTTGAGCACTGAACCCTAGAGTCGGATACGACTGGCTTTCGAGCAAGGGTGACCTTTACCTTTACTAAAAACACTCTGGGGAAACTTAAATGGTAGGTAGTTGGAGACTTGCAAGTGTAATTCTGAAGGAGGTGGAGGGAGTCCCTTATAAGCATTACAATACAGTAAAACCCCTACTTATGAAAAAAAAGTCCGTTCCGCAGGCTTTTGCTTAAATCGCTTTTTTATGTAACTTGAAGCAAACCCATAGGAAAAATTAAATTTTTATATAAATCGAAGCAAACTCATAGGGAAATTAATTTTTATGTAACTCGAAGCAAACCCATAGGAAAAGGGAGGGTCTTTTAAATGTTAAATAGATTTTATTGAATTTTTAAAGGGGATTTTTATAATATTTATATGTAAGTGCGCCACCCTAGGGCAAAAGGGCGGGATACAAATCCAAATAAATAAATAAATAAATTTGATTTCTTGATTTCTGTTGTGATGTCATACTTCTCCTGAAATATCCTTGAATATGAACCAACCTTCTTGGTTAACATATTTGAAGTTTTAACATCTCACTTGGATGTTATTGGCTTTACTGTGCCAAAGGAAGAGAAGGGCCTGCACACTTAAGATCCAAATATTAGCAGTTAGAAAATGGGAAAAGCTTCATATTCTGAAGCATTGAAGCACTTGGGGAATATAATACATTGCAGGAGGAGGGCTGTACTACTCACTTCTGCTAAAATCCTTTCCTGATAACTATCGATCATGTCATATTGTGCACATACTGTCTATATTTAAACATTTCACATTAGCTATCAGTAAAGAGGGTCTCAGGTCTGTAACAGAGTAAATTTGGTTTTGGAGACTAATATTATTTTATTCTTTGATTTATCACAGAGTGTTGCTTCCTATTTTGATTCTTTCTTGGCTAAGAATAAATTTGTGATTGTTAACAATTCAGGGCAATAAGTATTCTCATGTTTCCTCTAAGAAGCATTTCTATTGTGGGGGGGGGGGGAAATCTAGTTTCCCCTGTTAGTCAAACAAATATATTGTTTGGAGTTTGGATCACTTCCTATGCTACGATATGCTAATCAGTGAAGAAAAGTGTTGTATGGGACAGAATCCTGGTGGTGCAGTGGTTGAATTGCTATTTTCCACATTCCCCTAGGTGGGCAGAAGAGGAGCCGTTGAGGGGAAAGAGGCGGCTTTTACATCTGTGCCGCCCCCACCCCACCCCTGGGACTCTTGCCCACCCAAACAAGGCCTGAGTGGGCAGAAGAGGACCCGTTGAGGAGGAAGAGGCGGCTTTTACATCTGCGCGGCCCCACCCTCCCACCCACCAGACTCTCGCCCACCCAAGCCCTGGGTTGGCAGAAGAGGAGCCATTTGGGTCCTGTGTATATCTAATGACATGTAAACTGCCTTGAGTCGCCCCAGGGCGAGGAAGGTGGTATATAAATATAATAAATAAATAAATACTGCAGCCAGATTGTTGTGAATTCAATCCTGATGGGGATCCAGGTTGACTCAACCATCCATCCTTCTGAGGTCGGTAAAATGAGTACCCAGCATATGTGTATGTGTGTGTAGGAATGCTAATTTAACTTGTGAACTGCCCAGAGAGTACACTAAGCACTATGGGATGGCATATAACTGAAACTGCTATTGCTTCGGTACCTGGTGTGGGCATCGATTTGGTACCTTGATACTACTAACAATGTGTGATAATATCTCCCAATGCCTGTTCTGCACTTTAAATGTGCTGCCCTGCTATTTTTAAAACAACTTGCTACCACTGTTTTAGTGTGAGCATTCTTTCAGTGAGTCACTCTGGCCTGATATGAGTATGCAGTGAGTTTAAGAATACAGTACTTTCTTAGAAGCAAAGCTCATTGCCAACTTGAGCTCTGAGTAAATATGTTCAGAGTCAGGATGTGATGTGATGAAAAAAAGGCCTCTGCTCTAAAGAATGTGGGCTTTCCGTCTCCTCTTTTAACACCATCATAGGGCCTTGAAAGCCATCTGGGAAACGATATTCACCGGTGGATTGAACACAGGCTGCAGTGGGGGATATGTTTGTAGTTTTGGAAACTGGAGGAAAGAAATCCAAGAGAGAATGCGCTGGAAAGGGTTAAGGTGGTTTCGGCCAGGCAGGCTCTCTTGTGCGTATGCAATAATCTGTGCGGCTCTCTTGGCGGCCTGACAAAGAGTTGCCTCCAGATTTCTCCACCCTCCCTCCTTCTTTGCATGAAGTCGGATCCTTGGGGCTGATGCAGACTGAGGCAGCCCAACTGCTCCATATTTGGCTTCTCTTACACATTCACATACTGGGGAATGAGAGACGTGAGCTTCAATTACCTCAGGCATCACTTCTGCTACAGTGGCTGAGGACACATGAGTTTCCCAGCGAGGGGCGAGAAAATTTTTCCCCCCCCTTTTCTCTCCCCCATCCAAGTCCTTGCCATTAGCTGGCAAGACACTAGCAGTTCAAAAGCAAGAAATTGCAAGTAGATAAATAGGGACCACTTCGGTGGGAAGGTAACAGCGTTCCATGCGCTCCGGTGGTGTCTAGTCATGCCTGCCACATGACCACAGAAGCATCTGCAGAAGCAGATAGCGTTGGCTCTTCAGCTTTGAAACAGAGATGAGCACTGAACCCTAGAGTCGGATACGACTGGCTTTCGAGCAAGGGTGACCTTTACCTTTCCAGTCCGCGTCCTCCCCCTCCTCCACTCACGCTGTGTACAGTAAGTCTGCATTTTCCACATTCTTCCTCTGCTTTGGTTTCTCTTTCTCCAGTCCTACTCCTGACCCTCCCCGAAAACCTGCCACGATTTTCAGGTGGAAAAACATGTGTAAAGCGGCAGGGGGTGGGAAGGGAGGGTAGAGTAACAGTCCTGGTGGCGCAGTGGTTAAACTACTGAACTGCAGTCAAAACGTTGTGAGTTCGGTTCTGATGGACGACAAGGTTGACTCAGCCTTCTGTCTTTACGAGGTCAGTAAATACTCAGCTTGTTGGGGGGCATAATGCTAATTAACTTGTGAACCGCCCAGAGAGTGCACTAAACACTATGGGGTGGTTTATATAGGGTAATAATTACTATTCTCTCCAGGGTTTGAAATCTCCCAGAGGAGACTCTGTTTGGTTTCATCTCCTCTCTTTCTCACGACCTCACATCCCAACCCAAAGTTGGCTGAAGGAGCAGGAGGACAGAAAAACAAACAAAAACTAGGAAATCAGAATAAATAAAACAAAAAGGCATGGCACCTTAAAGACTGAACTCCTGCATTTTTTTTATCAGAGAGTAAACAAAAAGACAAACACCCCCCCCCCCCACCTTCAAATCTAACTCCTATATTTTAACGTTATCTTTCGTGGCTCAAGTTCACTTCCGCAGACGTAAGAGACTTCATGGCATTGGTTTATACACATCGGGTAAGAACATAAGAACAGCCTTGCTGGAACAGGCCACAGACCAACCAGTCCAGCATTCTGTCTCACACAGTGGCTCACCATTTGCTTCAGGGTATGTATTCCCAAGCAGATGCCTTCACCTGCTTAGGATTCCCTGGAAATGGCATTGAGAGATATCCTGCCCATCTCTCTAACCCGGAGGTTGTCCTTAGGTATCCATAATTATAGCCATTGATACCCTTGTCCTCCATGAACTTGTCTAATCCTTTCTTAAAGCTGTCAAGACTGACAGCTGTCACCACTTCTTCTGGCAGGGAGTTCCATAGACCAGTGGTCCTCTGGCTGAAAAAGTACTTTCTTTTATTTGTTAGAGAACTAAGTACTCAAAAGTTTCATGGAGTGCCTCCTAGTTTTAGTGTTGTGCGATAGGGAAAACAGTTTTTCCTTATCTACTTTGTCCTGTACTGTACAGTATTTTACTCTTTAGGTGCCACAACGTTTTGGGTCTTTTAATTTACTCTCCGATATGTTTGTAACTATAGACCCATGATGGCGAACCTTGGCACTCCAGATGTTCTTGGACTTCAATTCCCAGAAGCCCAAGCCACCTGTGAAACCACACGAATGGGTTCGCTGCAATTGTCGCTCCTGGAAGTGGAAGTAAAACGCACCCATATGTTTCCCCAGAAGCCCAAGCACCGTGAATCCACACGAATGGGTTTACTGCGATTCACCCGGCCCGCACTGCCCTCGTCGCTCCTGGAAGCGGAAGTTAAAAAGCACCCGGGAGCGACGAGGGTAGTGTGGGCCCAGATGAATTGCAGTAAACCCATTTGTGTGGATTGACAGGGTGCTTGGGCTTCTGGGAATTGAGGTCCAAGAACACCTGGAGTGCCAAGGTTTGCCATCACGGACATAGATGGACTAACACAGCTATCACTTCAAAAAAAAAAAAACAACAACAACCTAGGAAATGTTCACCACCCCCACCCCGATTTCTTCTTATTTGAAAATAAATAAGGTAGGGCTGACAATCCTCGAAGTCGGACTTCGTGACAACGGTCTTCCCCATTTTTGTTGTTCAGTTGCAGTCAATTCCGACCCAGGGACCATTGCCCGCCAGGCATCTCTGTCCTCCACCATCCTCCTCAGCCCGCCCAGCTCTGTGCCCATTGCGTCCACAATACCATCTATCCATCTCATCTTCTTCTCTTGCCCTCCACCTTTCCCAGCATCAAGGCCTTCTCAAGTGAGTCCTCTTTTTTCATTTGATGTCCAAAGTACTTTAGCTTCATCTTCACTATTTATCCTTCCAACGAACAGTCAGGGTTGATTTCTTCCAGTATTGACCTATTTGTTCTCTGTGCTGTCCAAGGGGACTAAAGGTTTCCCTTGCTCGAAAAGCCAGTCGTATCCGACTCTAGGGTGCCGTGCTCATCTCTGTTTCAAAGCCCAAGAGCCAGCAGTGCTGGCTGCTTCTGCAGACGTTTCCGTGGTCATGTGGCAGGCATGACTAGACACCGGCGCGCACGGAACGCTGTTGACCTTTCCACCGAAGTGGTTCCTATTTATCTACTTGCAATGTCTTGCTTTCGAACTGCTAGGTTGTCCAAGGGCTACCACTTAAAAACAACAACTAGGAAATGTTCACACACACACACACACACACACCCGGTTTCTTCTTCTTTGAAAATAAACAGGGTAGGCCTGGCAATCCTCGAAGTCGGCCTTCGTGAGAACGGTCTTCCCCGTGCAAGCAATAATATAAACAGAAAGTCTATTTTCCTTTCCCTCGGCGCCTCTGCCTCTCCCGCAGTCACGTCTTTACCAGGCAGAGGAAAAGAAACTCCCCTGCGTGCCACGGCTTCGCTTTCGCTTTGCCTCCCCCCCCGTCCCCCCCGCCAACGACGAGTCCGAGCGAACGTGTGGATGTGTGCGTGGAGAACCCGTGCGTCCCCCCAAGCAACGCCCTCCCTCCGCGGGCGGCTGCTGCGCCGCCGTCTGGCTTGGGCTGCTGCGTCGTCTTCTCCCTGCTTCCTCCCTGTCGTAGGGAGGGCTACGCCGCGTAGTACGGGGCTGGGGTGGTTGGCGGAGGGGTGAATGAAGCCAGGCGGCGGCGGCGGCGGCAGCAGAGGAGGAGGAGGTGGCGGCGGCGGAGGAGGAGAGGAGGCGAAGGAGGCGGCGCTGGGACTGGGATGTGCCCGGCAGTCACCGCAGCAGCGGCAGCAGCGGCAGCTCCCACCGCTATGCTCCGACGTTCAGGGCCCAGGACGGCTGGAGACTCCTCCGGGCACTTCTGCAACAAGGGAGTCTGTGTAAGTGAGTGAGTGAAGAGGCCACCATACGGCAAAGGGCCCCGGGAGAGGAGGAGGAGGAGGAGGAGGAGGAAGAGGAAGAGATAGGGTGGTCTTTCCGAAGGGGAGGCCTGCGGTGGCGGCTGCTGCCCTTTCACCTTGACATCATCCTCCCAAGCCAGCTTCTGCTTTTTCACCTCCCTCCCTCCTGTTCTCCCCCCCCCCCCCAGCAAAGAAAAAATATGCACAGGCCAATTTCTCCCACCGCTTGCCCAGGATTGTTGTTGTTATCACGGTTTGTTTTGTTTATTTTTTGACTTGCAATAAGCTTGTCTATGCATAGTGTAGGACTCCCTCTCTCTTAAAAAAAAACCCAACAACCAAAAAACCAACACCCCATAACATTAAAAATTAGGGGGGGGGGGAGCTGTAAAACCAGACACTGTTTTTAATGTACCTTATAATGTTCCAAGGCTCTTCTGCGTCTCCTGTTACTTAAAAGTTTACCTTATATATATTGCAAAGCCTTGATCATGTATATGCACAAGCTTTCTTAGCTATGTGGAGAGCCACTAGTAATCAGAATTACAGCAATATAATGTTCCAAGGCTCTTCTGTGTCTCCTGTTACTTAAAAGTTACCTTATATATATTGCAAAGCCTTGATCATGTATATGCATGACAGCTTTCTTAGCTATGTTGAGAGCCACTGTAGTAATCAGAATTACAGCAATATAATGGGGTTTTTTTTATTTAAAAAGCAGGGTTGGAAGTGGTTGGGATGTTGTTGTTTTTTTAAAAAAGGAGAAGGCGAAATGATCAGAAAGGAATGATAGAAAAGAGAGCAAAATGAAAGCTTGTTATATAATGCCACACTATGTGGATAACAAGAACAAGCTATTTTTATTTTGTTTACCGTATGGTATGCAATAGGGACTCCTCTAAAATAATATTTCTTCCCAACTATATTGACCCTCAGATGCGATTTAGGAGAAGGACAGTACACACAAGGTGGCACATTATGCATAGTATTGCTGTGTATGATTAATTGTTTATGCATGCACATGTATGCAGAGGCATGCTTTGAGTTTGTGGATCTTTTCCTCCCCATGCATACAAATAATGATTATATAGGTTATTAAATATTTAGCAGTCACTGTTGTGTATTTTATACAGATGGGAATAACATATGTTTGAATGTAACCAATTACTTTGCTGACATGTTAGGCAGATCATGTTGGCTTCTGATGAACACCGGGACACCAAATTCAGAGTTAATCTATGCATGTGGATTTGTTTGTCTGGCTAGTGAGGACAGCCTAGTTTTACTGCTCTTAGGAGTAGAGGTTATGAATGAGGAAGGGATAATTGAAAGAGGGGGGGGGTGAGAGAGACAGGGTTGCTGGACTTAGAGATTGTTTTTCCCCTCTTTCTTAAAAAAAAATATTTTAGAGGTCATAATAGTTTTACTGAATAGAGGTCCTTATGCTGATCACAAAATACCGATAGGCTTTCTTGTTCTTTCTCTGTGTGTGTGTGTGTGTGTGTGTGTGTGTGTGTGTGTGTGTGTGTGTGTGTGTGTGTGAGAGAGAGAGAGAGAGAGAGAGAGAGAGAGAAATCATGTAGAGACATGTCAATGGTGTAGGTTTTCAGTGCACTCACTCCAGCCCTGATCAGTCATGTAATTAGATCGGGCTGCCATGGTAACAGACAGTATTCATCGTCCATTCAGGTGTGTTTTTCTCCTAAGTGGGATACCTCAAATGTGCTTGTACTGCAGGGATGGGCAGTTTACTAAGCTATGCTGGTAGTTTGTTGTGTCCTCCAGCATGTTTGCATATTATTTACATATTTTTATGTGATTTGAAATGGAGGGTGTAAGAGGCTGCTCTGTGTAACAGCACTTCTGAGACAATAAGGAGTGGAGTTTCTCCTTCTGATGCAGAAGTTACAATTCTTTAAATTTTCTGTAGATGACCAGTAATTCTTTGATACTTTTGTTTGCTGTGCTTTAGCAATGATGCAGCAACTATTTTCAACTTTTAAAGTTAATTTGTAGTTGTTTTTTTAAGCACTGAGTTCAGTGGCGAACGAGCTGCATATCTTTGTCGTCTCTCTCTCTCATCAGTTGTCACGCAGTTTTTAGGATTTTAATCAGATTCTTGGAATATATAAAAGTTATACAGGAAAGACTTAGAAATACCTGGTGTGGTGCCTTAGGATTCAGCAGAGCAGAGTTTGAATCTCTGCTCTGTTGTGAAAACTCTGCAAGTGGAACTGGTAAAAGCATTCATTAATTGTTCAGTTACCCTGAAAGCCCTATTAGGGTCACTATAAGCTGGTTGACTTGACAGCCCATGACACAGGATTATAATACAGGAAGTGCTTATGGACTATGTATTGCTCACTTGGAGGATTTATGTATATTTGTAGTGATGTGGTGTGGTTTGTATTTAAATATAAGGAGCTATTCATCTTTGCATTGCAACTGTGATTAAAATGTTCCTGGCATCCCTCCATTATTGGAATATAAGTATTCCCATCCTCCAAATCAATAGATTAGTCAGTCAGTCTTGCAGAAGTATGGGCTTTTTAGCTGCCAGGCATGATGAGTTTGCTGGTTATGTTGTTTGATGATAACCTCTAAAACCATGTTTGTAAAATTTGACAACAATGTACAGGTTTACAAATAATTAATGCTTTTGACAGCGTGCTGCTAATCTGTGGTTCTTGATACTGTAATTGAAAACTTAGTTCTGAATCAAACGTTGTCAGTAGATTTTCAGTACAAGCAGATTTTGGTTAGAGTGATCACGAAATTTGCGTACAAATACACAGATCATATTTTGCTAGTGGGTGAGGCAAATGTCTCTTGCCTTTTAAACTTTTTCAAAGTTTGCACAGAAGACGGCCTGTTGCAATCCTGTGCTCTTGGCTGGATGTTTAACCTTTTCAAGGCAAGAATTGCAAGGAGAAATTAAGAGTCTTTCAGATTTAAAGTGGCAGATATTTTAGTGCATAAATTGGAAGGGATTGTGCACATACTTGTCCTTTGAGTAAGTGAAACTGACAGAACTTACTAATCATATCTGTTATATACATAGTGGCATTTTTGGACTTTGTTTTATTTTACTTATTTCCATTTCCATTTTAGAAGAAACTTTAGAAAAAATAAAACTAACTGCAGCTCCAAGTTATATTTTAATTAATAGTTTGAGTAGCTAGCCAATAGATTATTTTTTCATTTAGTTTCTTTTTTGATTAAATATTAATTAATGTGAGAGAATAGAAATTAATGTTATCATTAAGTTAATACATTTTGGGGGTGTTGCAAATGGCTCACAGTGCCACCTCCACTGTTAAACAGATATGCTTTGTATACAGTGCCTAGAATGTGAGCTGCCATGCTTGTAAAAAATGGTGGAGAAGTAATCATTAACCCCCCCCACCTCACGGTAGAGAAGTAATCATTAACTCCCCCCCCACCCCAAAGTATTCATAATAGTATTGAGGATGGAAATGTTGGTAATTTCTGTGGGGCCATTCATCAATTATGAGACCAATTTTTTTTGTAAAATTGACCCCCTCCCCCCATGTAATCTGACTGTAATTTTAGCTTCGACCCCCCCCCTTTAAAATTACATAATCCAGAGCTTTTGTATCAAAACTCTAATTTTTAGATCTTTTCACTATTGGTGCCTAATGCACAACAGCTCCAAATGGATTACGTAATCTTTGACCTGACCCCCCCGCCCCCACATAATTTTCCGTAATTCAGATGGCAGACCCCTCCCCCCTTCACGGATCACATAATTGTTGACTGGCCCCTGTGATAGCCCTCCCTTTAAAAACCAGTTTAGAATGATCATGCACTGTAAAGTTTACTTGTAATATCTGTTGTGTGTTGCCTCTCTGGCTGGTAAGTCTTAACTTTAAATTTCTACTGAACATTTTTTACACTAAGGCGGCACAGCACTTTCATGGGGTGAACCTATGTTCTTGTGAGAGCCTAGGTAGGTTCAACTTCTCTTTTGTTTTGGTCCATTTTGTTCAAGCCACTAGGTATGAAAACAGAAGGCAGATACAAGTGTGCAAGAAAAAAGTAAAGCAGCTACATAGAACTTAATTGTATAGTTATAGATTATGCATTGTTGTGTATCATTGTCCATGTAGATACAGTACTTCTATATGTTTATATGGCGAAGCTGTATGTGCTTCCAAGCAGTTGTGCAATTAATATATCAAAATAATATCCCATGGGGTTATTATGTAAAACATTAGGAAAAGAGTTTTTTATTTTAAATATTTATGAAACACCTTCCTGTCTTATGATGGTTAAATACCAGATCAAAAGTTCTTTATTTTGGTATTTTACAGAGGAATAAAGCACCCAATAAACCATATGATCCTAATTCTTTGCTCTCTAATAGCCCAGAGGCATTGCTCATTCATGTTTGTGTCTCTGAGAGAAAGAACATGCCTTACTTTTCTGTTCCTTTGCTGATATTGTAGTGTGTCTTGTCTAAAATATTTATCGATTTCAGATGTAATTTGGTAAGAGTCTGAGATAATTTCTGTAAAAAGAATTAACCAAAATTAAGAATTTTGGTGCAAGTCATACACTTCATTCAAAGAATATATTTAGTCCAGGCTGTCCCACAGCCAGTTACTTGGGGACAAGTTGCTGACCTCAATGGTTCTTCCTCCCTTCTTCCCTGGCAGTGTACAGGATTCTGCTATAGTTTTCTTGTATTGGAGACCTTACATTAAAGAGAGGGAAAAACTGTAAGCAAACTTAATTACCAAACTCTGGTAGTCATAGTGTAGCTGCAGAGTATTTCATATTTTCTAGAGGTAGATGTTTTGCAACCACAAAAACTAAAACTCCAAACTTTTAAAATTTACTTAAGGCATATTTTGAGGTGACCATTATTTTAAGGTATGCTTTAAAAATCCTATAAGGATTGCTTGCAAAAGTGCAAAATGTTAGCACTTTTAAAAGCAAAAAAGGAATAAGATATGGAAATTTTTCATTCAGAATTTACATTTTGTTTACAGTAAGAACTGAACTGGTTGAAAATGTATAGATTTAATCTATATCATTCTGTAGACAGAATTGTCCATTGGAATTTAAAGAAAAATTCTATGGTTTTTTTAATGGAAATATATAGAACCCAAATTAATAAAAGAAAGTATATTTCCCCTAATTAAAAAAATGCCAGTTATCGTAGTATTGTGATCTAGCAGGCCTATTCTCATATGATTTTATAGATAAATGAATAGTTGTGAGCATAGTCCCCATTGAAAATTCTGTTGCTCAAGGTTTATTTGATTTTGCATAGGAGAGCTTCCTAGATTTTATGTCTGACTAATTTATCTAGTTAATTTAAAGCAGTAGTTTAAAGTCTGAAGATGTATGTGTGTATAAGTATTTACATAGACTAAACATGCATTATTTCAAGAGTGCAAACTTTTACTTTAAAAAAAATCTGTATTACAGTACAGTATTAGGAAATCATGCCTGCATATCAAAAGAACCACAAAAAAGAGGCACTGTAATATGCTTGCTTGCCTTTTTAGTTTAATATGCTGGGAATAAGGTGGTGGACAAAGTAAAACTCTTTAGTAGTAGTTGATCCATGGGCTGTTTTTGCAAAACACATTTTTCTTTGTTCAAGCTAAAAGATTTCAATTGAAGGTTTGGCAAATGGTGCATCCCAACAGAAAAAATAAATTTCATGTTTATTTATGATACTTTATTTTTAATTGCAGCATTATTACTGTATTTAAAATATATTTTAGAAACAGTGAATTATGATTTAAAATAGTAATCATGGTAGGATATATTAATCTACTTTTAGGGATTTATTTTCTAACACTTTATTATATAACAAGAAGGCTGTTTTGTGTTCCTTTGTTAGGTAAAGGTAAAGGTTTCCCTTGCTCGAAAACCAGTCATATCCAACTCTAGGGTTCAGTGCTCATCTGTGTTTCAAAGCTGAAGAACCAGCACTGCCTGCTTCTGCAGACGTTTCCGTGGTCATGTGGCAGGCATGACTAGACACCGGAGCACACTGAACGCTGTTTACCTTCCCACCAAAGTGGTCCCCATTTATCTACTTGCAATTTCTTGCTTTTGATGCATCTAATCTGAGGTGGCCAAACTTTTTGGGCTGGGGGCCGGGGACACGGTTCAGTGGGCTGGTCATGAGGTCACTGGTTCCTCCCACCAGAAGCGGAAGTAAAACACGCCTTTGTGTTAGCCACGGGTGCATTTACGTTTTGCACATGTGTGGGTGAATTTTACTTCCGTTTCCTGGAGTGGCATGGGTAGTGCGGGCCAGATGCTTTGGCCTGCAGGCCCTAGTTTGGCCACCCCTTAATCCCTTCCACTATTCTGAGAAACAGAGTTTCATGTCCATAGTTGCTACTGTGTGTAGTTTCATTGGCACACACCCCCACCAATGAAAAAGTAGATATGTATCAGTGTAGTTGATTTGTTGGGTGGAGGCCAAATGCCTTTGAAAGAATATGGAAGTGAATTGCCCCTACTATTCCAATTGCTGTTCTTGTTCTCCCAATTACAGTCTACAGTAATACCCCAGATAATGTTTGCATCAGATAACGCTAAAACCACATAACGTTAAGCAATCTGAAAAAAATAATGCACCGTATGTTAAAATCCTATGGGATGCATTGGATAACGTTCGCTAAAGCCTGTGCCGGTTACAATGTATCTCTATGGAGTTTTAACGTTATCCGATGCATCCCATAGGATTTTAACGTTATCCGATGCATGCATCGGATAACGTTAAAAATCGGATAACACTAAGACTTGTATTTTAACAGATTTTCATGGTATTGCCATATGACATCTGGCAGTTTGGCTGCTCTTGTGTCATGCCAACCCAATTTAGGCTTCATTTAGGTTTATGCTATGTTTCTCAACTGAAATATTTATTTGCTGGTACACACTTGTTGGATTCGGTGCTTTAGAAAACGTACAATTCTTCCTTTCCCCAGTAGATCATCACCGTGAAAACATTTGAATATTGCCATACAGCATTCTCAGTACCTGTAATAAGTGAGATGTTGTGTTTTACAGTGGAGAATATGTGGCTACAGCTGCCACAGTGTTAGTTTCAGATTAGCAGGTAATTCAAATTTTGTATCTTTCAGATTTCATGGCCTCTGAGGGAGCAAATAAGCTATATTACAATTTTGGTAAAGTGAAGCTATTGAAATGTGTAAAAGGTTTGGGGAATGTGTGGCTTTTGAGATATTGTTGGACTGGAATTCCTATTCTGTCTGTGGCTATGGGATACTGTATCTAGGCCACATTCCCTTCCACTACAGTTCTGAAAACAAGAGTTTCATGTCAGCTTGAAGAAAGCATAAATGGATATATTGTTCTGCTTATCATACTTTAAAAAACTTTAATTTAGCTTCTGAATTATAAAGTTTCCAGTGCTATCTGGCTTTCTAGCTATTTTGTAATAGTCTATAAAAGCTATACATATTTATGATCTGATTTTGGAGGTGGATGTATTTTTTAGATTCATCCACTTTTCTTTTGTAGAGGAAAAAGTGTATTCTAAAAATAGTCCTGGATTGCTTTTTTGGAATAAAATATGTCCAGCTAGTTTAAAAATGAAAAGTGTCAGTCTAGTTTCTCCAAATGGTATCCGTGTTAGTCAGTTGCTGCAGACAGAACAAGGATCTCTGTGGAATCTAAAGACTAACTTTGTGCATGTCTATTACAGAAGTAGAGCCTGATCTTATTCCCAATAAGTGTATAGCATGGTAGAGTAATAGAGTTTATAGTTGCATAAACTGTAGTTGCATAGCTACAGATCTCGTCTGTTCATGATTTTATGCAGATCTAGCACTTACTAAATAGTAAATTGACAGATTTTTATTTGCTTTTCCTTTCTCTTCAGTTTTTGGATCAACAATCAGAAAACCTAAGCAGGCAGTCTAAGCACTGAGTTTCTTCTTGACCTCTTTAAGACAACCACTACAGCAATTTTTCTCTTCTTCATTTAAACGTGCTGTGTAAATAAGGTGAGATTTAAACCTTTCCTTTTATTTTTCTTTACTAGAAAGCTGATTTTGAAATCTATCTGAAAACACTGTACAACACTTTATGTACTGCCACTGAAGACTTAGATACAGTATTGTGCTTTTAGATATGACACGAGTTTTATTTTGCAGTTCTTGAAGTCAGACACAAGCTGGAGTATTTCAGATTCTCCCTCCCCCTGCTCTTAATTATTTTTAGCAAAAACTAAGATTTTGTTGTTGATAGCACTCTCTAGCCCATAGATACTGTATTGTTGTGAGAAGGAGAATTAAGATTTTTTCTCTAATTCTAATCCAGTACAGTCGTACTGTACCTTGCTTAAAGAACATAATGCGTTCCATGGGATTGCTCTTTAAGCGAGTTTGCTCTTTAAGCGAAACACCATTGTAAGTGACCAATTGTGACTTCTGGTGGTGGCCGTGGTGGGGGATTGCGAACCCTGATTTAGTTGTTAAGTGAGTTTTTGGTTGGTTTTAGTTGTTAAGTGAGGCGACTATTCAGAGAAAATTCTGCTCTCTAAGCATAAACCCTTTATGTGAGGTTTTACTGTAATTTTTCCCCCTGGTATGAATAGATTCACATTTTAAATTGTTCATTAGTTTATATATTGGAGATGGAGCTAAAGAAACACACCCTCTGTAATAGTGACAGTTTACCGAACTGGATTGGGAACCCAATTAATCTCATATGAAATTATGAATGGGCAGTGAGTAGAAGGAACTGCAGTGTTTGGCCTAGGTAACATGAAGCATAAAAAGCAAAAATCCTATCTATATGGTCATGGTTGACTCATCCATCCTTCTGAGGTTGGTAAAATAAGTACGAGGCATGTCGGGGCAAAGTGCTAATTTACTTGTGAACTGCCCAGAGAGTGCACTATGCGCCATGAGACGGTATATGTGTGATTGCTTTGCTTTGCTATGTCTGCATAAATAGCAGAAATACTATCCATATTTCTAGGGTTCTGAATAGTTATGTAAAAGTAGTTCTTTCAGCCTAAAACCAAAATATTTTTGTGATACCTTTAAAACCTAATACATCTATTTCTGTGTACAGATTACATTTTACTTCTTTGAACCCAAGGAGCATGATAGGAAGGCCACAGGCTTATATAAATAGCATATGATTGTGGAGGTGGGGATAAGGGAAATGGGATATATCCAGTGGTGGGATTCAATTTTTTTACTACCTACTCTGTGGGCATGGTATGGTGGTCATGGCCAGGGAGAAGCCCTGCGTTGCACCTGAATTAGGACTACTTTATTTCAAAACTTGAATGGGCGGGGCCAGCCAGAATTTCTGCTACCGGTTCTGGTGAACTGGGGAGAACCTGCTGATTCCCACCACTGGATATATCAAGTGACAGTTGCATTATTAACACTGGCAATGAACATTCAAAGTATCAATTATGTAAACCTGGCATTAGGTAATTATCTAATGCAAAATATCTAGCAGCTAATCTACCATAGTTACAGTATATATACACTCGAGTATAAACCGATCCGAATATAAGCCGAGGTACCTAATTTTATCTGGGAAACTAGGAAAACTGATTCATTCGAGTATAAGCCTTGGGTGGGAAGTGCAGCAGCTACTAGTGAGTTTCAATTAAAAAAAAACACCCTTGTATGACCGGAGTTTTTGTTTTGGTCAAAGACTACCCATTTTTAACATGAGGCACAGGAGAGCCCGGTAAGTGCCACATTTTTGGTGCTGAAAAAAATGGCTTATACTCGAGTATATATGGTAGTTAGGCGTTAATGTTTGACCTTAGCACAACCAACGTTTTAATCAAAGTTTTACTAAGGAAACAACTTTTTAACTATACCGAAGATAGTAGTGAATGATTCCTATATAATGGCTGGGATCCTGCTGCCCAATTTATCCTGCGATTTTTCAGACATTAAACATTTCTGATTCCTCCCAAAGAATTCCTTTTGTTGTGGGGTAGTTGTTGGGGGCCACCCAATGAGTAGAGTATTTAAGTTTTGAAGTAAAAAATAACCAGTGGGATGATTTTAATGGTGGTAGAGATTTTCAGAAATTAAACATTTCCCTCGCAACCCCTTTTGTTCTCAATTGCTTCCCCATGATAAAAAGGACCCCAAGGGAACTTCAGGACCTTTTGGGGAGAACTGAATATTTTAAATTTGTGAAATCACTATGGCTGATGGCATAATCAGCCTTATACCTCATAACCTCTTACACCAGGATTTCAGCCATAGTGAGCTTAAAAACAGAGAGATAGGAGTCCTAGAAAGAATGTTTATTAGCCCAGGAAGTCATATTACTGTAGTATTCTCTTTAGAAAATTTAGATGAATATTTCACTAGGGAATGTTTTTAAACATACACAGTAACCAGTCTTAATTAGGGAGTAGAACATTGAATCAATTGCTGAATATTAAGCCAGCACTTAAGTAAATCCACCTGTGTCAATGGGTCCTCTTTCATTGGGACTAGAATTAGAATACAGTCATTGTGTCATGTAGGATACTAACCATTATGACCTATACCAGTGATGGTGAACCTTTTAGAAACCGAGTGCCCAAAAAGGGGCGAGGCGAACTCTGTGCTGGGAGGAGGGAGGAAGCGCTCGCATTCGGCTGCTGGGCAGAGAGTGGGGTAAACTCTGTGCTGGGGTAATGGCATGCATGCCCACAGAAAGGAATCTGAGTGTCCCCTCTGGCATGCATGCCATAGGTTCGTGACCACTGGCCTATACACATAGTATATAACAGTGATGGCTAACCTTGGCATGCCAGGTGTTCTTGGACTTCAATTCCCAGAAGCCCAAGCCAGCACTCCTGCTGGCTTCTGGGAATTGAAGTCAAAGAACAGCTGGAGTGCCAAGATTAGCTATCACTGGTATATAATATACCTGATAATGGCAGAGAGAAGGCTGTTATGGTTTAAAGAAAAATAATTTCAAGAACTAGTTGCATGTCAAGTCATGCAAATTGCACAGTAGTTTCTAGCTTAAATGGGAAGAAGTGTGATCAAATAAAGTTACTTAGAAATATTATTTTCTGAATTACTGATGGCCAGCCAAAGCATTTGTATTCTTTGTTAATTTTGGAAGGAAAGTCATATAATGGTTGAGAGAGCAAATGGGGGTAAGCTGTGCTATTATATTTATTTGGAGTCATCAGGAAATGTGTGTGATGTAGTTTGTAGCAAGCAAACACTAATGTAATACAGAGAATATATGGGAAGACCCTGATTTGTACACACAAACCTCATTATGCTGCACCTGTGCAAAGGCTTCACCAAGTAATAATGCTATCAGTTCATATTCTTATAGGTTCTTCTACAGTAAGAGCGCCTTGCTTAGAGATTAACTCGCTTAAAGAGCAGAATTTTCTCTGAATGGTTGCCCTCACTTAATAACTCAAAACAACCAAAAACTCGCTTAACAACTAAATCGGGGTCCGCAATCTGCCCCACCAGAAGTTACAATTAGTCAATTCTGCTCTTTAAGCGAGTTAGTCTGTAAGTGAGGTGCCCTTTATGCAAGGTTTTACTGTATTTTGAAATTGCATTGTATAGTCTGCCGTGGCTGTATTTTGGTAAGAACCACACACACACACACACACACACACACACACACACACACACACACACACACAAAATTACCGACAGGGGAATCTTAAATGTAAAAAAAAAATTGCTTCCATCTATCCCACTTTGGTGCCTTAGACAAGTGATAGGGATTTTGAGACACTGAAGATTCCCCCTTTGGCAGCCTTCACCTGGAGGCTATCTAGTCTTTCTTACTGGTGGGCTTTGCAAGATTATTGGACTGTCTTCTTTACTTCTTGATAGTCACATTTATACCCCGCCCTATTGGTGCAAGCACCACTTTTGGTTAAAAAGACCATTGCCAAGGGCACCCAGCATGTTGGGGTAAAATGCTAATTAACTTGAGAACCACTCAGAGAGTGCACTTAGCGCTAATGGGCAGTATATAAGTGTGATTGCTGTTGCTACCAGTTATGGTTGCATGTACAACTCAAGTTCATATATGTATGTTTAACGAAGTTCTTTGGCAAGGGCAGCTCTGATGGTATTGATCACCAAGAATTTGAAATGTTGTAGCAATATTTGTCCTCTTTTATGAAGCTTTGTTTTTATATATGCAGTATGATATATGTTTGAACTTTTTGTGTGTGGAGAGGTAATGTGTATTGAAGGGCCACGGTGGCTTAGTGGTTAAGATGCTAAGTTTGAAGGTTGGCAGTTCAGCAGTTCAAGACCCGAGTGCTGCGCAGTGGAATGAGCTCCCCTCGTCTGTCCTAGCTTCTGCCAACCTAGCAGTTCAAAAGCAAGGAAGCGGGAAAGTTAACAGTATTCTGTGTGCTCCGGTGTCTAGTCATGCCTGCCACATGACCACAGAAATGTCTGCAGATACAGACAGCGCTGGCTCTTTGGCTGTAAATGAAAATGAGCCTAGAGTCAGACATGACTGGCTTTTGAACAAGGGAGACTTTTATCTTTACTAATGCATATTGGTATTGAATGGTAATCTATAAATAAATGTTTAAATACATTTTTTTGTAATCAAAGAGGTTAGTGCCCCCTGCTGTCTATTTATAAGTTGTGTTTCTTTGTTTTGGAAGCAGTAATGACTTAAAGTGGAAGTGTGTCAACAAAGGTGAGAAATTTTTAGTAAACTGAAAATTCCAGTTCCATAATTATTCTTCTGCATTTATGAGAGTACTAGCCTCGTACCTGGCTGTGCCCGGGGGTGGTTTTTGGGCGCCAGGACCACTGGGCATTCCAGTTCCGGCTGGTTTTTCACTCACTTCTCAGCCTCCATTTCCCTGTCACCTGTTCTCTGGGCATCTGCATCTCCCAACATGTTCTCTATCTTGCGCGGGGACTGCTGGGATTTGTTGTCGGCTGAAGGGCAGGCAAAAGGGGAATGGAGGCTAGGATTTGCGCGTGGCTGCCTTGCCGGGCCGAGGGCTGCCATGCCTCTCCCAAAGCTCTGCTCTGTCTGGCCGTTCTGGCTGGGCCAGGTGAGGAGGGCTGCCGCCGAGGAAGCTTGAGTTTTTTCTTGGCCCGTTCCACCCTGCGGCCCGCGTGTCCGTCGCCCCCTCATGGCAGGCTGTGTGAGGGCGGCATGGCGTGGCCACCAGCTGGCAGAGGAAGCGTCAATCCTGTGGCCTGCGGTCGTAGGGTCTTAGGTCCCGGGCTGTTGGCCTCAACGGGAGGCTGGATGGTGAAGGTGGTTGTTGTTGGAGACCCTTCCTGATCAGGTATGGTGAGCTCGGGTCTGGTTCTGGGACAGGGGAACCAGGCCTGGGTGATAGGAAAGAAACCTGGTTGGGTTTTACCAGCTCCCCAGCAACGATTCTACCTAGGCAAGGGCCATGTGTGGACTTTTGGCCTGAGCTCCCCGGGCACCCGGGCTCCCTCCAAATTGCCCTGTGGCCGGTGCTGGGCCCGCTCTGCTGTTGCTGTGTTTTTTAACGCTCACACCGCCAGGGAGTGTCGTTGTTATTGTGCCCCAGCCTCCTGCTGGAGTTTTGTTTCTGGCACTGGGCTCTCCGTGGCGCTGGGCTTTCTGCGGTGCTGTCCCTCCTTTCCTTGCGTACCTGTGTTTTCGGGATCTGGCTCCTCCGTCGTTCCTTTGTGCTGATTGATGGGGCACGGAGGAGGGGTACTGCTGGCCCAGGTTGCCTGCAGGGTCCTGGGAAGCAGGCCCTTCCCCGCGCCCTCCACCACCCGGGTTCTCGTTGAGACCTGCCAGGCCCATCCTGGGGCCTGGGCCACCGCTCATGCGGTGGATACATCTCTCCCGGGTGGCAGCTGGTATGGCAAGACTTGCGGTCGGCCGTGTCTGCTGTGTTTTTGGCCGTTTCCTGCACCCGTTGCTGTCCTCTCAGCCTGCACTGGCTTGGCCATCCCATCCGTCCCGTCCGCCTCATCTGCTAACGGCGGTTGGTCCTTACTGCATGTGCGCACGTGCGCTGTTCAGAATATAAATTGTCTTTGCCTGAAGAGCAGTGACTATGTAGATATAGTTGTTCTGTAATATGTATTGTACTACATAATGACGGCAACTTCATATACAATCTATAAGTAGTAATGCTTTTCTGTACACTTTCATAGATAGTAATGTTAAAAACAAATACTGTATACTGCATGTATGTTTGTACTGTAAGGCTAGGACTGTTGTCATACGTTAGAGACAAACAAATTTTATTTGACTTAAGCTTTTATGGGCTGTAGCCCACTTATTAGCTGAAAGTGTAGCTATAGATACATATGTTAAATAGTGAAAATGAGAGTACATTTAATCTATCTAGTAATAAGGAACTGATAGCATTAGTGGTGCATATTTGTGGCTTCTTGCATCTGTACTCTTCTTCAAGCACATGCTACAGCTGGAAGGAGGTGTAGGGCTACAGCTGGAAGGAAGTGCATGCTTGTGAGAAGGTGTCACGTGGCTTTTCAGGGGAAATGAATCATTGCTGGATGTAGTTGGGCACTCTTCTGGAGAAGCAACAGTGGAGATTACCCCTTGCCTCTTAGAAAAGATGGGAGAGTGTTGCAGATAGGGAGAGTTTTAACTTTTTAGGCCAGCATTTCCCAAACTATATTTTGTGGAACACTGGTGGACTTCAATTCCCAGAAGCCTAAGTCAGTAGATTGGCTGATCCATCCTTTGGGAAATTGACTTGGGCTTCTGGGAATTGAAGTCCAGAAACCAAAGATTGGGAAACATTATCTTAAGCTATGGTTTATGGTTCTCTGAGAAGGAGAAATGAGAATGTAATGAAAGGCGGGTCCAGGGTAAGAAAAATAATAGTAAAAATTCTTGTATACACATTGATCAGACTTCATGTCATGTAATGTGTCCCACTCTGAACATCATATTTTAAAGAAGGATGTTAAGAGTTGAATGTTTCCAAAGAAGCAATAGTAAAAAGTGTGGAAACTATGCTGAGTTATGTTAAGGCTGGGAAAGAGGAAGTTTGGTAGGTGAAATGATAACCATTCTTAAACGTTTGAAGGCCATCACATGCAAAATGGAGAACATTAGTAAGAAAGAGATTTTGAGAAAACATTAGGAAAACCTTTCCGGTAGTAAGAGCTGTTTGGCAATTGAATGGGTAAAATCGGAGACTCTTCATCATTGGAGGTTTTTAAGCAGAGGTTGGATGAACATGTATCATGGTTGCTTTAGGTGTAATTTTCCGTTTCATTGTGACTGCACTGAATAATTACCTTGTGATACCCAGTCATCTTTCACTAGATTATGTCAAGGACGTTGTCCTGTAACTTGAAGTTGTTGCTACATAAGGCTTTCCTTCTAGGAAAAGCCTGCTTGAAGTGGTGATGGTTCTCCAACTCAGGGACAACTGCAGAAGCAAATAAATGAAGGGGCCATGTCCTAACCCATGACTTTCCCCATTAGACAGGATATGAGGAGTGTGAGACGTGTTCTTGCTGTCTTCAGTCATTGATTTTAGTTTTCTTTACATTTTAGCTTTCCATTGCATTTAAGAATTCTCGTGGAATGCATGATAAGTTTCTTCTAGACCAGTGTTTCCCAACATGGGGCACATGCCCCGCAGGGGATTTTAATACCCAGAAGCCCAAGTCAGTACTTTGGCTGATTAGTGCTTTGGGGAATTGTTGTGTTCTGTAAAGCTGTGCCTTTAACAATGTACCATTGCCATGTGTTAACAATGTAACCGTTCTGTGTGCAACATTATAACCTTCAGCTGTATCAATGTAAACCATGATAAGGGGACGCGAGCTAGTGACCACTAGATGGCAGTAGTGAGCGTCCAGCTCTCATGGCTCAGATTCACCTGGTTCAGCAGCGCGGGAAGATTCCCCGCCACCTCTTCACCTGGTCAAGAAGGGTGTGACCTCCACGACGTCACGCGGGCAGCAACCAATAGTCTGTCGACGAGCCACTTTCAAATGTATAGCCAGCTGTATATATTGAGCTCCCCATCCGCCATTACCACATGTTC
The DNA here is from genome assembly GCA_035047305.1 of Bradypodion pumilum. Taxonomy (NCBI): domain Eukaryota; kingdom Metazoa; phylum Chordata; class Lepidosauria; order Squamata; family Chamaeleonidae; genus Bradypodion; species Bradypodion pumilum. Next base: position 242,419,118 of record JAWDJD010000004.1, read on the forward strand.
CTCCGGATCATCATGCAATAAACCTGTGTTAAGCCAACCCTTCGGCTGTTTCATTGTCTTTGGTCCCTTACACTAAATTGGCGACGAAGGTGGGATATGGCAGCCCATGGGACCAAGACATGCACCGGTTTCAAAATCAGGAAACCGGGTGACTGGGAGATCTTCGAAATGGATTTCCAGGCAGCACTGATCGAGTCCGAAGTCACGGAAGAGGCAAAGAAAAGGGCCATCTTCACCAGGATGCTCGGACAAGAAACCAAAAGGACCTTGGTGGACCTGATTGCACCGAGGAGGGTGAGCGAATTCAAGGCCAAGGAACTCATGCAAATGCTGCGTGAGCACGTCCGGCCCGCCACGGCGATGTTTCCCGCTCGGAGCATGTTCTGGAGGCGAGTCCAAGCGCCCGGCGAGACGGTCGCCGCATTCGTGGCGGCCCTGCGGCTGGCGGCCGGCCCGTGCAAATGGGAGAATGCCGACATCACCCTCCGGGACTGTGTGCTGTGCGGCCTGAACGACGCCGAGACCCAGCGCACATTAATGAACCAAGAGCCGCCTCCCATGTTGCAGGAGGTCGTCAGAGCGGCCCAGGCCACAGAAGCTACGAAGGCCGGGGTCCAAGAACTCCAGGACTGGCGGCCAAAGTCGAGCAAGGCAGAGGCTCCGGTACAGGCGGCCTGGCGAACTTCGAGGTCGTCCACAGAGAGCAGCGACGACGAGGACGTCCGGAAGGTCCGGATGGAGAGCCGGCGATGCGACGGCTGTGGAGCGGCCCACGACCGTGTAAAGTGTCCGTTCCGGAAGGCCGAGTGCCACAACTGCGGCCGCCACGGGCACATCGCCAAGGTGTGCAGGAAGAAGCGCGAGACCCGGAGGAGCTCCGCAGACCGCTCCGCGGGACAAGACCGCTCAACGAGACCCAAGGACGGCGCCCAGGCCACGCGGAAGCAGGACGGCGTGGGCCGCATCTCCGACGGCAGCGAGGACGACGCCCGAGTGTTCAGCGTGTCTACAGGACACCCCCGCTACTTTGTTGAGGTACTAGTCCAAGGGGTTCCCATTAGGATGGAAATTGACTCGGGGTCCTCATATTCTATCATTTCCCAGAGGGAGTTTTTGGGAATTGCCCCCCACAAGCGACCCAAGCTCAAAGCGTTGAGGTCCACACTACGGGACGTGCAAGGGAACAGCATTCCAGTGTTGGGGGTTGGAGAATTTCAGGTTAAATTCAAGAAGCACGCTGCGTCCCTCCCCCTAGTCGTGCTCAAAGGGGGAGATTGCAGCCTCCTCGGGACTCAATGGTTTCAGCCCCTGGGTTTGTTTATTGGGGGGGTGCACGCCGTTGGGATGCACGCCATTGGGTCTGACCCGATTCAGGAGGTGTGTGAGGCGCACCCCGAAGTCTTCAAAAAGGGACTGGGGAAATTCAAGGGGCCCCCAGTGACTTTCGACCTGGACCCGGAGGTCCGCCCAATTCGCCTTAAACCACGCCGGGTGCCGTTCGCACTCAAGGACAAGATAGAGGCGGAACTGGACAAATTGGTGGGCCAGGGAATACTTTTGCCTGTTGATTCTGCGGAGTGGGAAACTCCAGTTGTAACCGCACTAAAGGCCAATGGGGAGGTCCGCATATGCGCCGACTACAAGTGCACCATCAACAAGGCGATCCGCCCGAATGCATATCCGGTGCCGGTAGTCAGCCATCTGCTGGCCAGGTTACACGGGGGGAAGTGTTTCGCTAAGCTCGACTTAGCGCAGGCCTACCAGCAGCTTACGGTGTCCCCTGCCGCTGCTGCTGCGCAGACCATAGTCACCCATAAGGGGGCGTTCCAGGTGACGCGCCTCCAGTTCGGCGTGAATTCGGCGCCAGGAATTTTCCAGTCACTCGTGGAACGCCTCCTGAAGGGACTGGAGGGGGTGTTGCCTTATTTTGATGACGTGTTAATAACGGGGGGGGGGAGTCGGGTTGAATTGGCCAAGAGGTTGGGGAGGGTCCTGACAATATTCAAAAAGGCGGGGCTGAGACTGCGAAAGGACAAATGCGTCTTCTTCGCAACCGAGGTTGAGTTCCTAGGGTTTTGTGTGACTCCTGAGGGAATAAAACCATCCAAGTCCAAGGTGGCAGCCATTAAGAAAGCCCCCCGCCCCACCTCCAAGCCCGAGCTGCAGTCGTTCCTAGGGCTGCTCAACTTTTACCACTCCTTCCTCCCCCGGAAGGCAGTGGTAGCTGAACCGCTACACAAACTGCTAAAGAAAGACCAGGCATGGAAGTGGGGCGATGACCAAGAAAGGGCATTTAGCGAGCTAAAAAGCCTCCTAGCGTCCGATGCCATACTGACCCACTTCAACCCCAAACGCCCAATAGTTCTGACCTGTGATGCATCTCCAGTGGGGGTGGGGGCGGTGCTGTGCCACGTGTTGGAAAACGGAAGGGAGGCCCCGATAGCATTTTACTCCAGGTCCCTGTCCCAAGCGGAGAGAAACTACGCACAGACAGACAGGGAGGCACTAGCAATAGTCGCGGGGACGAAAAAATTTCACGATTTTCTGTACGGCCGCCCCTTCACCATTGTAACGGACCACAAGCCCCTGCTAGGCATCTTTACTGCAGATAAGCCCACCCCACAGATCCTGTCCCCGAGGATGCTCAGGTGGGCCATTTTTCTCAACGCGTATCAGCACGCGTTAGTCTACCGGCCCGGGAAAGAGATCAGCCATGCGGACGCTGTATCTAGGTCTCCCCTTCCCCTAACACCCAGCCAGGTGAGCAAGGGGGAGCGGGACCATCAGGTTCTCATGATAGAGGTGCTGGATTCACCCCCCGTAGTGCCCGCCGACATTGCCAAAGCGACAGAGAAGGACAAGACGTTAGCGGCAGTTAGCTCCTGGGTGCAGAAAGGGTGGCCGGCGTCCTCCCCAGCGGAGGAGTTCGCCCCATTTTTCAGAAAAAAGCTAGAACTGTCCCTAGAGAGGGGGTGCCTCTTGTGGGGGCAGCGGGTGGTGATTCCCACTTCCCTTCGGCCGCGGGTGCTCAGACTGCTGCACGTCAGCCACCCCGGCATCGTGCGATCCAAGGCGCTGGCCCGGAGTTACTTCTGGTGGCCCCAGCTAGACGCCGACATCGAGCACATGGTCGGCACTTGTGAAAGTTGCCAATGCTCCAGACTAGAGGAGGCCCGCCTTCCCCACAGGGAATGGGACGCGGCTAAGGGGCCGTGGTCCCGGGTGCACGTTGATTTCGCGGGCCCGTTCAGAGGCATCCTGTTCCTTCTTGTAGTGGACGCCTTCTCCAAATGGTTGGAGGTTATCCCAGTCACGAGCACCTCCTCGGCCCAGACCATTAGGCATTTGCGGAGGCTCTTTTCCACGTTCGGCATACCCGACACATTAATTAGCGACAACGCTAGTTGCTTCACGTCCTCCGAGTTTAGGGCTTTCATGGAGATCAACGCCGTTCGGCACATCACCTCCGCCCCGTTTCACCCGGCCACCAATGGCCAAGTAGAGCGCCTCGTCCGCACCACGAAGGACGCGTTGCGGCGCATGGGCCCCGGGGACCTGAACCTGCAAGTGTGCCAGTTTCTGCTAGGGTACAGGGTGACCCCGTTGGCGTCTGGATACTCCCCCACGTAGGAAACTGACCACCATCCTTACTAGGCTAGACCCCACGAGGGTAGAGGACAAGGGAAGGAACATCGGGCTAGAGGCTACAAAGAGTTTCAGTGTAGGCGCCCCGTGCATTGCAGGAATTACGCCAGCACGGGCCCAGCCTGGGTACCGGGCGTAGTTGTGGAGCAAACCGGCCCCGTGTCGTACTGCGTGGAAACCAGCACAGGGCTCCTGTGGAGGCGGCACGCGGACCAGCTCCGACGCAGGGTCTCCGATGAGCAGGGCACAGACCAAGCAGGGAATACGTCAGCGTTAGGGTTCTCCCCCACCCGTTCAGCCCAAGGGGGAGGGAAGGGGGACCGTGGGCCCCCACCAAGGGGGGAGGAGGATATCCTCGTAGATACCCTGGGGGATCTTTCCGAGGAGGAGGGACCCGACCCCATACATATCTCGCGGAAGGTCCCCACAAATGCGGATACCCCTACTAAGTTAGATTTTGATTTTCAGAACCGGGGGGGGGGGGGTTCGGAGTGGTCTCCCACCCGTCCAAGCGAGAAGAGGGGTTTTTCGTTAGCCCCGACTGCCCCCGGTCTGCCCACAATGGAGTTTTTCCCTTCCCCTAAGGCCGCCAGACAGCGGCAAGCCACTAACAAGTCTCCCTCTCCCATTTCAGGACAAGGGACCAGGGAACAAAGAAGCAATAACGCCCCCGGGGGGGGCAGCCCTCGTCACGGCCCAAACGCACATGCAACAAGCCATCTTGGCTGAGAGACTTCGTCTCATCCTAGGGGGGAGGGATGTTGTGTTCTGTAAAGCTGTGCCTTTAACAATGTACCATTGCCATGTGTTAACAATGTAACCGTTCTGTGTGCAACATTATAACCTTCAGCTGTATCAATGTAAACCATGATAAGGGGACGCGAGCTAGTGACCACTAGATGGCAGTAGCGAGCGTCCAGCTCTCATGGATCATATTCACCTGGTTCAGCAGCGCGGGAAGATTCCCCGCCACCTCTTCACCTGGTCAAGAAGGGCGTGACCTCCACGACGTCACGCGGGCAGCAACCAATAGTCTGTCGACGAGCCACTTTCAAATGTATAGCCAGCTGTATATATTGAGCTCCCCATCCGCCATTACCACATGTTCCTCCAGATCATCATGCAATAAACCTGTGTTAAGCCAACCCTTCGGCTGTTTCATTGTCTTTGGTCCCTTACACTAAAGGAATTGACTTAGGTTTCTGGAAATTGAAGTCCAAAAACCAAAGGTTTTGTAGATCAAAATCTTACTACTGCAGGCAGCTAACTTGGCAGTGTGGTTCCTCCCCTAATGACCTTAGTAAAAGCTTTGTACTGTAAGAGCATACCAAAGTATTTTTTAATTATTAACATTGTATGAATGGTTAAAATCTTACACAGTTTCAATCATATATATTCTTTTCTTTACAGATGAGAAGGTTGAAATATATGGCTAAGAATGGTCTCTTCTTTCAGCAGTTTAGTGTCATCTGCCTCAGAAAAATAATTACTTGACAATTCCCATTTGATAATTCCCTCTTTATTTCCTGATGAGTTATTTAATAGTGATGAGATTGTTGAGCAAACTGTATTTAATCTTATTTTTGGAAGCTGATCTACAGATAAAATAATACAGACGTTTATACTGTTTTAGTCCTGCAACAAGACTGTTGAAAGACAGTTTTGGACCATAAATAAATGGCTTTTAATCAGTAATTCTTTTCTTACACTTAGTTTTATAGTTAAATCTAGCTGGCTGTGATTTCTGGGAATGCTAGTCTAAAAGGTAGCTTATTTTAAAAATAATTATGTTTTCAAGACAAAAAGATAAAATGTAAACACAATCATACTACTTGTATTTTAAGAAATGAAATTATAATCATAATGGCAGATTTGTATGTGTATTAATATTATGGTCCTCTTCTGACAAAGGATGTGTGTATTATTTGTTTATTATTTAGATTTTTATAATGCCCAATTAGAAACAAGTCAATACACTGAGTATTATTTACAAAGATAATACTAATAACTCCACCCCACTTACCATCTCCCACTTATCGACAAGATCGTAACAATGAAAAACTATATATGTTCGTATGGTGGCAATCGAAAAAGAAAAAAATGCCCTATACGTCTTTTTTTTATATATGTAAAAAAAGACATTTTTCTAACCAAATTAGAAAAATGTCTTTTGTACAGACAAGAACATGGAGGAAGGAGCTCACTGGGAAAGGAACATCATTAAAGATGGATATTAAAGATGGATATAGCTGAAGATCTCTATCTCTCCTTTGTCACCTGGAGGAGCCTCAATAGGCCGAGGGTTGGAGTCCCTAAATGCAAGACCAACATGCTCAAGTGGGGGCTGCTGGTGGACAACAGCACACGGTGTGAATGTGGAGAGACACAGAGTCCGGCCCATTTGCTGGTCTGCCAATCGCTGCCAGAGACATGCACCGATGAGGACTTGCATTTGGGCAACAACAAAATGAAGAAAGTGGCTTCGTTTGGCAGCCTTGGATCTGGTTAGGACACAAAAGAAGAACAGAGAAATTATCTTCTGCCCATGGGAGCTGTTAGTATGAGCTGGAACCCAAATTTCACTCCATATCTTCGAAGATTCCACTTCCTCTGTAAAAATTGCTTTTGTATGAGTAAAGCAACAGCAGAAAGGGTGAAGCTATTGTGCTTCTCTTTCATATAATTAAGCAGCATGCTTCAGGAACACTTTAACAGTGCTCTGCTTTGTAGGATAACTTGGCAAATTCTGCAATATTTTGAATTATATTTATAAAAGATGACCTGCTCCATTAGCACGGTGTTTTCTCAAGTATTGATACTTTGGATGTGTAGAGGAGCAATGATCAATTTCTGTACCCTTAGGCCCAGCCAAGCATTTAGAAGCATGTAGAAATGACAAGTGGTTCATGGGGACTCCCATTTTTGCAAACTTATTTAGTGGCCAAGCCCAACATTTTTAGGACAATTTTGCCATTTATTTTTTTGTTGACATCTGTTTGCATGGAATTGTTCTCATAGAAAAGATCGATGCCACTATCAGTAGCTTTTTCTTGATAGGAATTTGACAACCTTTTTGTTAAGCAGAAGTGGTTAAGAAAAAGAAAGAACAAAGCCTATTACTCTATTTTCACCAGTTCTGTTGTGGTCAGTGAATATAAAAGTGTTTACCGTTTATTTTATTTGTTATGTGCCATCAATTTGCCTCTTTCTTATGGTGACCCTATGAATGAGCAATTATGAAAATAGCCTGCCCTCAAAAGCCCTGCGTTTAAATTCAGTGCTGTGGCTACCTTTATAGAATCAATGTATTTGGTCTTTCTCTTCATCTGTTGCCTTCAGGTTTTCCCAGCATTATTGGCTTTTTAAATCTTGCCCTCTTATTACATTATTACATGCCCAATATAACAGCCTCGGTTTGGTATTTTTTTTTACTCCAGAAATAGTTCAGGCTTGATTTGCACTAGGATCCATTTGTTTCTCTTTCTAGCAATCCAAGGCATCAGCAAATCTCTCCTCCAGCTCCATATTTCTAAACACAAAAAAATTATATATATTTTTATATATTATATATATATATAATTTTTTTATATTTCTGACAGCTTGCTTTACTATCAGTTTTCATACCTATACATCGAAGATACAATAATGTGGATTACTGTATCTTGCCCTTGATTTCCAGTGACACATTTCACGATGAGCCTTTCTACCCTTCTGAATCTGGATTTTCTAATTTCCTGACTGCAGTCTCTGTTTGGACTGATTATTGAACCAAGTTATACAAAATCTATTACAGTTTCAATGTTTTTATCGTCAACATTAAAGTTGTATAGTTCTTCTGTAGATTTTTGTCTTTTAATGTTCAGCTGCAGTTTTGGCCCTTTCATTCATTTTCAATAAAGGTTATTTCAAATCAGTGCTGCTTTTGGCCAGTAAGATGATGATATCTGTTTGAACCACAATCAGGCATACCCTGGTAACGGCAACTTTGTGTTGCCGGCTAATCTTTCTCACACCAGGTCAGGCGAAAGGAACTACAGAATAAACTCTCCAAAGGTGGCTTCATTTTGGCAGTTTCACATCTGGCCTAGACACAGAAGAAAAAGAAGACTCCTCCTTTATTTGAATCTAATTCAGCTGTCCACATATATTGAACAAATAGGTTGAACATCATACCTGTCAAGTGCCGTTCCAGAAAATACGGGAACTGCTCCGGCCTGGGTGTGCATACGCAGTAAAAACTCCTTTGCGCATGTGCAGAACACATTTGTGCATGTGCAGAACACATTTGTGCATGCACAGATGGGTTCTGTGCATGTGCGCGTGCGCAGTAACCAGATGTTCTATATACAGGACGGTGCTGGGAAAGGGGAGGAATGTGTGCCAAAATGCGTGATTTCCCGGCCAATCCGGGATACTTGACAGGTATGGTTGAACATATGAGATTAAATATACTCTTGTCTGATACCTACACTCCTTGTTTTATCTCCTTTCTTGTGGATTGGAATATATATCGTACATTTCCAGTCTGTGGGCCATAATTTTGTTTTTCAGATTTGTTAGCATTTTCTTGTTAGGACTTTGACAGATTTGGTCATTATAGAATTCACCTTCAAAGGAGCTCATTAGGGTTTCTAGAACTTTTCCCCTCAAAAAGCAATGTCTCAGTACCCTTGGTATCCTCCTGGGCTGGGTTTGCAGAAGGTGAAATTTGTTCATCTCCTGGTGCTTCTTCTGGCAATCCTCTAAAGATGTAGTAGAAGTTGGCATGCAGTTTTAAAAGGTGTTTGTTACGAAAACACTGGCCAATACTTTTGTATCCTCTTCCAGCATACCTTACTTGGTTACTTGGTTGATCTGTACTTCAAACATAAGTTTGACGTGGCGGATCAAAGCATCGTCTCCCAAGAGATTTTAGTGGGTTCTCACCATTGGGAGGTCCTACCGCTACTGTAGCAGGGTCCGATGGTGCACAGGAGGCTGAGGCCCATGTTTTTTATGCTCCTTTAGCCATTTTAAATATGATGACACAGCTTTCTGGGCTCATGTCGAAGTTGGCCATGTTAAGAGCAATGCACTGGCCAAGTGCATTGCCTGAGTACCCAACCCCAGTTAGCTGACCTGCCGTTCCAGAATGGAGAACTGTTCTAGACCACTAGCTGACACCTTTGTGGCATGGTTGAACCTGCAAGGGTAATACACCCCTGCCACCATAACTGTCAGATGGCCAGGGTCACCGCTGCGCCACATTGAGGCGTGAGGTGGGATTTGCAGCAGACTAGCATAACAATGTAGTAAAATTTGTATTTTTAGTGTTCCTTTTAAAAAACTGATATTCTCTTGGAAGTGTGAAGGGTTAAGCATGGTTTTGCCCCAGCTGGCTGATCTGGTTTGTCTCTTAGCTAGAGATTCTGATGGATTTGGTGATAATCTTTGTCCCTTGGCTGGTATCATAATTTGACAACCTACTCAGCTCTTAGGCCTATGTCACAAATAGATTATGAGTGGTGTGCCCTGCAATTAAGTTTTAGAGTTGAGCCGATATGGTTAAATATAAATGAATGAGTAATATATGGTTGTAACAGACGTTACAGAGATATATTCGTCACTTGTTCTAAAAAGTGCTCCTGTTTATAAATTGTTCACTCAGCTCTCGTACAACTCTTGCACTTCAGGTTTTGGAAAAAATAAAGTAAATTCATGTTTACACTAGCTAAAGCCAAAGTTAGTATTTAGTTACCCATTCTAGGGATAAATTACTGTCCATAAAATCTAATAGTTCAATTTGCTATCTCATCCTTGTGAAAAAGCCTTTAGAATTTTGTGAATTTTTTTGTTAGTCTAAGAAAAGATCAGAGCATGTGTAGAGCAGAGCTTGAAATCAGAGAGTTGCGCTAGGATTCAGAAGATCAGGATTCAAATCCTTGCTCAGCCATGAAAATACTAAACCTCTCTTAGAACATCTCACATGCCTCAAAATTCCTGTTAAAGTTGTCATAGATTGGAAGGAACAAACACAATAAAATATGCTTAGTCTTCATTTGTTCTTTCTGTGTCTCACACATGGAGGTTGTGTATTCATGGAATCTTCTTTGGAAACAGTCTGTGTCTGAGTAAGTTACAGAAGGAACCCACCCTTCATTCCAACGTGCGTGGTCAAAGGGTAGTATCCTTTTCCAGCATAGTTCTTCTAAATCCAATTTATGGTAAAATATATCAATGATTGTTATAGCTGCCAGTTTGCTTTTATTTTATTTTTATACCTTAGTGAATTTAAAAAAATAGTATGTCTTAGTCTTTCCATTTCTTTTTCTTACACAGCATTTGGAGCCTAACTCAACTGTTTTAAAATGTCAAAACCAGAATGATGGAACATGGTGACCCTGACTTGCCCAAAATTCTCTTCTTCAGTAAAAGTGGAGTAATAAACTTCTGATAGGATTGTTGCAACAAAATGTATATTAAGCATTGTAGAACATTTCGTTTACTGCATTTATCAGCAACTCCATTGCAGCCTTTATTGTTTCAGCTCTATAATGATCTCTGTAAGCTAAATGTAAATACCGTAGTTGTATTTTCTACATTCTAAAAAGTCTGTGGCCTAAATCCATTTGCTAGTCTCACCTAGAGAGGATGTATTGAACTATTGAAATTTATG
>JAWDJD010000004.1:242434417-242469417 GCA_035047305.1 Bradypodion pumilum
CGCATGCGCAAATGGGCTCTGCGCATGCACAAAGGGGTTCTGCGCATGCACAAAGATGTTGCTGCGCAGGCGTGCCCGGGCCAGAGCAGTTCCCGTATTTTTCAGAGCTGCGCTTGACGGGTATGCTTGGGAGTATCATTTCCCTATTTGCATCCCAGAAGACGAGCCAGCTTGTGTAGCCATGGGCAAGCTGCACAATCGCAGAATGCCCTCAGGGAAAAAAATAATAACAAACCTTTTCTGTATGTTCTCTATCTAGAAAGCCCTGGAATGGGTTACTGTAAGTCAGAATTAGCTTGACAGCACACAATTATAGTTATTATTATATTATATTGGAAACAAAGTAGTGCTGTAGCTTTTAATACTATGATAAGGACAGAGTAAGAATAAGAATGATGTAGAAATATGCATGTTTAAATTGTGCATTAGGAAACATGAATATTTCAGATTTTGGAAAAAGTCATTCTGAAATATGAAATTGGTTGCTACATTAAATTGCCCACAATTAGTACAAATGATGGAAACAAAAGGAGAAAAGATTCCTCTCTCTGTGTTTGTAATTTGCACTTGACAGCACTTCTGTGTATACTATAGTCAGTTTCACATATCTTCTTCAGGATCCATTTCCTCAGGGGAAGAAGAAATGGAAAATATTTTCAGTCGGAAAACATTGGCTTTTAGGAATTTAGAAATGAATTTAGTGCTGAAAAAATGCTTTCAAGTTTTTTTGAAAATGCAGTAAGCTACCAAATTGATAGAGTCTTAAAGCAAACAAGTCCTCAGTACCTCTTTAAAGTAACAAAAACAACAACAACAGAGTACTGCACTCATTGCATAGATTTTTTTTTTTTTTTTGCAAAAGAATCTGTATCCTTGTGTGGTTAGCAAAGTATGTAAGATACTTAAATAGGTTTCCCTTGCTCGAAAGCCAGTCGTATCCGACTCTAGGGTTCAGTGCTCATCTCTGTTTCAAAGTCGAAGAGCCAGCACTGTCTGCTTCTGCAGACGTTTCCGTGGGCATGTGGCAGGCATGACTAGACACCGGAGCGCACAGAACGCTGTTACCTTTCCACCGAAGTCCCTATTTATCTATTTGCAATTTTTTGCTTTCGAACTGCTAGGTTGGCAGGAGCTAGGACAAAGACGGGAGCTCATTCCGTCCTGCAGTACTCGGGAATCGAACTGCTGACCTTCCGCCTCTCAGTCAGCATCTTAGCCACTTGAGCTACTGCAGTCCTTAAGATGCTTAAGATACTTAATATACTTAAATAGCACATGCCTTTTCCTACCTTTGTATTTTATCCTGGTGGCTTCTTTTCTTGCCAGTTGGTCTTTTCAATGGCTTCTGTCCAAGCTTATACACTTCACAGCTGGAAGATCCATCATGCAGCACTCAGGTATGAACAGGTGGATTTATTCTCTTCCTAATTTGGTGAATGAATGCACGCAAATTACGCCTAGACATTGTGTGACTTCCTAGGTCAAACACAATCCTATAGTAGTTACTCCAGTAAATGAGGAATTAAAAGAAACCTCAAATGGTATTGTCTATGATAAAAAGAGAAGAAGCCAGAGATTCCAATTAGGTTCCAAGTTGAACTAAAGACTTATAAATGGAAGATTTATTCTTTCCATAGATAACACCTTCCAGTACAGTGCAACTCCTATAGTAGAGAGAATTAGTAGGACTACTGTAAGTGCATTTTCTACTCATATTCTGACTGTATGTTGCATGCAAATAAATTAATCAAACTCCAGCAGTTGGCTTCATTCTGCCAAAGACATAATGAGTGGGTGACAGTGCAGGTCGCACTGGGTTGTGCAGGAGGTACTTAAAATCTTCCCATTACAGTCCCCACAAGCATGTTTTCACACAGTACAGTACTTTAGTTTCATGCCTACCTTATAAAGACATGTTTGGAAGAGTGTTGTGGAAAAAGTGAGGAGGGAAAGCAGAGGTAAGGCAACACACACTCAATCTGTTTTTCTGCCCCCAGTTGCTTCTGGCCTCTTGGCGATTATAATATAAGTGAACACCTATAAATGCAGCTGTTATTATTTATAATAGCCAGGCGGCCAGGTTAAGAACAAGTTGCACACTTAAACTCTTATCTTTTTACTTCACCAGTTATACTCAGGACACTAGGTGCTACTTTTCAGGAGGGTGTTTTAAATAGGTAAATAGAACTTTTCCATGTTCATCTCTTTATTTTACATAAATTCTTTTTGGGAGGCAACTATGTGGTGTGTTTGCATTGAATGCATAGGCTTTGCATGGTCTTTGGTGGATTTTTGAAAAAGGAAAACAGTTATTCAAAAATAAATTTGCAATAGATGAATGTGTATTGGATTAAGATGGAGCATGTATTTTACCCAAGTCATAGAAGAAAGCAAGAAAAAAAATATTGAGCTTTTTTGTAGTAATCTTTTGTGTGTAACCATCTTCCCATCAATATTATTTGTCATTTTAATACAATCTGGGACAGCATCTGGGATATAAAATTTTATATGGCATAACAATATATTATTTTTGGGGATGGAAGGATACCTCTGTACTTAAATAAGTATTTTGTTACACCTGTTCTTCAAGACAGTCTCTGAAAGACAGCAGAGTATGAGAAGCAGTCTTCAACTGCATTTTTTTGTCCTGAATTTTCAGCAAATAGATTTGGAAAATTTTAAGAGATTTAAACTTTTGTTTAAAACTAATAATATGTGTAAAAGGAAATGTAGTCTATTTTGTCTGTTCGATCCATCACATACAATTTGGATACATGAAAGCTTGCTCAAGTGTTACTCAAATTTGTGGGAGGTAGCATTTTCGCAGCTATACAATGCTGGTGCATTTTACTATTATTAACACACTCAGATGTAATAAAAATAACAGCTCTGAGCACAAGCACTTAATGTCAAGGACAACACAGATAATAATACCTGCTGAGCTGTATAGTAAAGCAAAATATTACAACTGTGTATTTTTAAAGGAAGTAATGATGAAAGACATGGATTTGAAATGTGGGACTGCTTTTTCATAAAATAAATAAACATATGATGACTCACAGGATATTGGAGTGGCTATTTTATATTATATTAGTATTTGAAACAAATACTTCCTCCTGAGCGATTTGTCTGGCTGTCAGGGTTACATATAAGAACATAAGAACAGCCTTGCTGGAACAGGCCACACCCCATCCAGTCCAGCATTCTGTCTCACACAGTGGCTCACCATTTCCTTCAGGGTATTCCCAAGCAGATGCCTTCACCTGCTTAGGATTCCCTGGAAATGGCATTGAGAGATATCCTGCCTATCTCTCCAACCCGGAGGTTGTCCTTAAGTATCCATAATTATAGCCATTGATACCCTTGTCCTCCATGAACTTGTCTAATCCTTTCTTAAAGCTGTCAAGACTGACAGCTGTCACCACTTCTTCTGGCAGGGAGTTCCATAGACCGGTAATCCTCTGGGTGAAAAAGTACTTTCTCTTATTTGTTTTAGAACTAGTACCCAAAAGTTTCATGGAGTGTCCCCTAGTTCTAGTGTTATGCAATAGGGAAAACAGTTTTTCCTTATGTACTTTGTCCACACCGTGCATGATTTTATAAACTTCAATCAGGTCACCTCTTAGACGTCGTTGTTCAAGAGTAAAGAGGCCCAACCGTTGCAGCCTCAGATGGTAAGGAAGGCGTTCCAATCCCCTAATCATTCTGGTTGCCCTCCTCTGCACTTTTTCCAGCTCCATAATATTCTTCTGGAGGTATGGCGACCAGAACTGTACACAGTATTCCAGATTGGGCCTCAACATAGATTTGTAAAGAGGCAAAATGACATTTGCTGACTTATTTTCTATACCCTTCCTAATGATCCCTAGCATTGAGTTTGCTTTTTTCACTGCTGAGGCACACTGGGTTGACAACTTCATTGCACTGTCCACCAGGACACCAAGGTCCCTTTCCTGGTTTGTCGCAGAGAGTTCAGACCCCATCAGTTTATAAATGTAATTGGGGTTCTTTGCCCCAACATGCATCACTCTGCACTTACTAATGTTGAAGCTCATTTGCCACTGTTTTGCCCACTCCCCCAGTGTCAAGAGATCCCTCTGGAGTTCCTCACAATCTCTCACAGTTTTCACTACCCTGTATAATTTAGTGTCGTCAGCAAATTTGGCTACCTTGCTTTTTACTCCTACCTCTAGATCATTTATGAAGAGGTTGAAAAGCAGGGGTCCCAGTACTGAACCTTGGGGGACCCCACTCTTTACTTCCCTCCACTTGGAGAAGTGTCCATTTAGTGCTACCCTCTGTTTCCTGTCCCTTAGCCAGTTGCTGATCCAGGACAAGACCTGTCCCTTTATTCCATGACTGGTAAGTTTATTCAAGAGCCTTTGGTGTGGGACCTTGTCAAAAGCCTTCTGAAAGTCCAGATAAACAATGTCAACTGGATCCCCCTTATCCACATGCTTGTTGACACTCTCAAAAAATTCCAACAGATTAGTGAGGCATGATTTGCCCTTGTAAAAGCCATGTTGGCTCTCCTTTAGCAGTGCCTTCTCTTCTATGTGCCTATTAATTCTATCTTTTAGGATGGTTTCCATCACTTTACCTGGGACACATGTCAAACTGACAGGTCGGTAATTTCCTGGATCACCCCTGGATCCTTTTTTGAAAATTGGTGTTACATTTGCTACCTTCCAGTCATCAGGCACAAAGCCTGATTTGAGGGAAATATTATATATTTTGGCTAGGAGATCAGCAATTTCATCTTTAAGTTCCCTGAGGACTCGTGGATGGATGCCATCTGGTCCTGGTGATTTGTTAGTGTTTAGTTTGTTTTGTGTAAAATACGGCATTCCCATAGGGATGCATTAAAAAAGTAAAAAAAAATGGTCTGGATCAAAAATAATCCAAATAAATAAATAAATAATCAGCACAAAGGGGATGTAAATGGAGCGATCTCCCTACCTTCTCCATGCTGCTGCTGCTACTTCCTCCTGAGCGATTTGTCTGGCTGTCAGGGTTACATATAAGAACATAAGAACAGCCTTGCGGGAACTGCCACCGCCACCAGTGCTGCTACCACTACCACTGCTGCTGCAGTCCCCACTGCTTCTACCAGGACTGGGAGAGTGCAGGGGGCATATCCGCTTGGTTCCGCTCTTCATCCAAGATCCACCTGTGACGTGCTCTAGCTGGGAATGCACATCAGACGAAGACCGCTCCATTCTGCTCTTTGTTCGATGCGTTTACCAGCTAAAGCACGCTGCAGGGGGACCTCGGACGAAGAGCAGAACTGAGTGGATATGCCCCCTGCACTCTCCCAGTCCCGGTAGAAGCAGGAGGGACTCCAGAAAACATAGCAAAACTGCCGCAATTGTCAGCGCTGCCTCTGCCGCCTCCACGGTAAGTGATGTCTTGCGACCTCCGGCGGTGGGGATGAGTGGCATGGGGTGGAATTTTTAAGTCTAAAATGGTGTGGGGCTGCCATTTTAGAGTTTAAAATGGCAGAGCTACCATTTTAGACTTACAAGATGCAAGGAAACCTGTTACATAAAACAATTTATTTGCATAAAACAGGATGCATTTTCCGCAAAAAATCGTTATGTAAATCAAATTTTACATTTGTACATAAATCGAGGTTTTACTGTACTAAGTACTATACTGTATATTCAATTGATATACTGATCGGAATTACAGTTCATTCTCTCTCTCTCTTTATCTATCTAAGAGCTTGAAACTAGAATAATTATTTCGGTGGAATACAAGAAGCTGGAACACAAAAGGCTGAAAAGATGTTTTAAGTGCTGTTTTCTTCCAGTCAGGGTTGTTAAAATTGTAGGGTAGTTCTTCACTGAAAATTGCTCCAAATACCTTAGTTAGCACAGGTAATGTATTTTTTATACTTGACATTTAAATATTAATACCAATACGAAACCTTTCAACCACAAAACAGCAGTGGAGCAAGATTTAGAAAGAGTTTTTGTATTAGGTGAAATATAAAATAATTTTAGCAGAACTGTCAAATGCACTGTATTTTAAATAGTTTATTTGGAGAAATTGCTAAATATAAGGTAAGAGTAAAACCCAAGATTTGTTTTCTTTCTTTGTACTCTCTTAGATATGCTTCTGCTAAGATGTGAATAATGAATGATACAATATCCCCCCATTTGCTGATGACCTTTAACATAGAAAGTTCATAGACTTTGAATGCATTTTTGAGATAAACCTTTCTAAAATACAGTATATTTTCCAAACCTGAAAAGGTAGCTCAAGTCAAACTTCTTGCAGCAGATTTTTAAAATTGGAAATGTCTTGTGTTGGAAAAGGGAAAGAGTGACAGATATGTTGTGCTGTCATATCAATGGCAACCTTTTCCAGGGTTTTCTAGGTGATCTCCAGAAGTGATTTTGTAGTGGTCAAGAACAGGATCGGACCACGGTGTAGGTAAAAACAACACAGGTTTATTTTGCTAGCAAAGTCTCAGCTAGATAACTCCAAAAGGCTCAGCCCCTATCATACTGTGAAGCACACTTTTATTCCTTCTTGCAGGCTCAGAAATGTACATTCTCATTGGTTATAGAAGATAAGCACCAATCAAATTATTCATGTCCTTTTATGGTGATTAGACTGTGTATTACATACCAGGTTCATGCTTCATGTTGATTGGCTAACTTTTATATCACAAATTATTATCAATTTTTCTAATAAACAACTATTTTCAACCAAAACAACTATTTTCTGCCATTTTAATTCCTTATGGCTACCTCAGTTTACCATTTCTCCCCTCTAGGGGAGCCCTGGGACTTTACAGCTTGCTCATGACTGCTCAGGCTGGCTCCTGGGAGTCATGGTGGGGAATAGAACTCCTGATTTAGGAGTTCTCAACCTTTTTAAGCTGGGGGCCGAGTCACACTCCCTCAGACAGCTTCGGGGGGTGGAGGGCCATTTTGTCCTTCCTCCACCACATGGCACTTCCTGGTGTGGTGGAGGCGGTGGGGGCTCACATGAAATGGTGCCCTGTCCTAATCTCTGCCTCAACAGTCAGATACCAAACTCACTGAGCTGTCCAGCCAGAACAACCATGTACAAAACTATACATCATTTTAGAAAGGCTATTTTCTTGCACCATGCTATAAAAATAACCCTACCGAAAGGATGGCAAAAGCAAAATAGGTTCTACTTGAACAGTATGTTTGTTTGTAGTAACCCCCCCCACATAAAAATACAATTTCTTTTAAAGGCATGTAGATTTACATGAATGTTTGCTGCTTGTCAGTCAACTACAGTGTTTATTGTCCTACATCTGTTTCAGAGCTCTTTCCTTCACTCATAACAATGATGAGATTGTTGCTACATTCCTACAACCAGTCAGAAATCCAGAAAAGTAGGTTGAGGAGATATGGAAGAGATAGCTTTTTCCCTCAAGGACTTAAACATATCATTTACCAAGCTTTAAGCACTCATCACATGGTACATTCTAGTTTTTAATGGTACACCATTAATGGTACACCACTCAAAAATTGGAAAGCATTATTTCTATCTTATGGTTCTCAATGACATTTAATTGTGTCATGATATATTTTACCTTCATAAAGATATGACACATGTTAATGTGAGGTAAAAGATGAACTTTATATTGCATAGTAATGAAGATCACCTTTGTGGCAAAAGGAATCTAAACTTCCTTTGAGATCAGTTGTAGTGAATACATTTCAGACTAGGACAGAGAAGATCTAGATACAGATCCCTGCTTGGGTGGTAGTAAAAAGCCATATGTGAAACATTTCACATTTCCTTGAGACCCTTATTACAGTTGCCATAATTTGGAAGAGACTTGAGGGTATATAACCAACAAATTTCCCTGGGCTATGAATCACACTATTTTCCTCTGTCAAGCAGCTGCATTCTGGTAGTAAAGTCAGCTCTGATGTGCAGTGACTCTTGGAACATTGAGGGGTAATAGATGAAAGATGAACATAACCTGGAAAGACCACAAATTAAACCATTGTGATAATCCAAAATACCTGGGAGTAAAACTGGTCCATACTTTAATTTATATAAACATAATTGTCAGGGCATTAAGCAGAAAGTTTGTGCCAGGAACAATTTCATCCTCACACTTATAAATACCACAAGGTGAGCACAGCCTAATGTTCTCCGTACATCTGCCCTTGCCCTGTGTTTCTCTGCTGAAGAGTATGCTACTCCAGTCTGGAGAAACTGTGCCAATGCCAGTCAAGTTGACATGGCCCTTTACTAAACAGGCTGTATAGTTACAGGGTGCTTACAACTGATGCCTGTTCATAAAATCTTCTCACTCATGGGTATAGAAGCTCCTGATGCTAGCAGCAAAAGTTGAGAAGAAAAGCAAGAAATGGACCCAAGGCATCCAGTGTTTGGACTTTAACATCATCCATCAAGGTTGAAGTCAAGGAAGGGCATCCTAAAAACAACGGCACCAATTCTATCTTGAACTATTGAAAAGAATATCACCGAGAAGGTTATGAGCAATGAAGGAGAAGCAGCAATATGGGACATGGAAGACCTTGAATAGGCTGAGACCTGGAGTGACTTGATGCAAAACAAACCTAAAGTGGTGGGGCTTTATTGACAATGGTCAACAATGTAAATGTGGTGAGAGATAAGACTTTGAACATCTGCTAAACTGCGGCAACTTGCTTGAATTGTGTGATATCGAGGCTTTGTTTGGTGCAAATGACAGGGCTATTCAAACTGCTGAATATTGGAAAAGTAGACTTCTTCTTGTGCCATATCTGATTCTGAATATTGGCAATCATCATGGCAATCAGCCATGCGAATATAATGCTGTGGCCTTTCATCTGCCTTACGAATCTCAGCATGACACCCATACCACTGATCCAGATCTATGAGTCACTTTCTGGTCCTGAGCCCTTTTGGCCCGCAAAGTCCTCTTCAGACCCAGGCCAGTATTGATGAAGCTGCTGCCCTCCATCAAGATAGGTTCAAGTGGGATTTAATCCTTTTGGGGACCATCACACTTCCCTATGGACTTCCCCAAGGCCTCAGGGTTGTCAGGTTAGTTAACCGCCAGCTGACACTCAGCGTTGAGTCACTGGCAGTATGGTACCATAGCAGGATAACCTGGCTAAGTTGGTACCATAGCAGGATAACCTAGCCAGACCTTAAAAGTAGACTATGAATATGTAAACATGTAGTTTATGTATGCATACATTTTAAAGATTATTAGTGTTGTTTTTAAATTATTGTGGTTTTAAATTTTAATGATTCAGACTTGGATAAATAAATGATGTGCTTCTCAGAATTCCTTTTTATAGAACCACATACTGCCTATTTGCATTTGCTCTCCTCATTTGGGCAAGACTTGCTGTTTCTGAAGGAATCCTGTTTTCTGATTCACTTCCTAAGCCCTATATCTTGTTTGGATTTCTGTGGCAATATACTATCCATTGCTGGCTTTCTGGCCTTTCGCAACTTCACCACAGCCCCTTTTGCCAGATAGTATAAGGGTGACCCAGGATGCCCTTCATGGCTTCACCCACTCATACAAAGCATATTCATTACCCCCTTGTTTTACCAGTGTGAAACATGGACACATACAGCAAAATGTAAATGAAAATTGTTCATTGTGCAAATGAGATGTCTGAACAAACTACTGTAGTGGCTAGAAGGGATAAAATAAGGAATGAGATTATAAGGGAAAGAATTGAAATAGAGCCAATTCTAAACTATATAAAGATAAAACAAAAAAGAGAGATTGTCTTGGGATTCCATACTGCACGAGGCATACTCAAAGAAAGGAGAAGAACAAAGAGCACGAGGCAAACCCAAAGGAAGATTGAGAAATAACATCAAAGACTTATTACAACAGCAATTAAAACTGGTGGAGGCTGCTAGAAGTGCAGGAACAAAAACATTGTATCTCCTTTGACATCCATCGTGGTGGTGGTGGAGGAGGAGGAGCCGCCACCACTACTACCCTGTTAATTCTGCTGCTGAGGTATTTGGCTCCCTGCAACCTTTTGCTTGTGTGGCCACATAGGACTTGGTTCTGACTCCAGTACTTTCTAACAGTAACATAAAGCTATTTGAAGTCACCCAGAGATTGTCACTCAGAGATTTCAGCTCTAGATTGGCATTATCATTCCACTTATTTCTACTAAGAGCTGCCCTAAGGTGTCTGGAAGCAGTAATAGGATAGATGAGCGAAGTTTAATTAGTGTAAGATAGTGGTTCTTTGGGTAAGCTAATTTGAATAGCGACACAATGCTGTTTCTACTGAAAGATGGTGCATGCTTCTTCTTAGTGCTACTGAACTCATCAGTGAGTGACTTTGTTCTTTATTCTTTAGAGCAGGGATTCTCATCCTTTTTCAGCTGTGGGCCGGACCACCCCCCCTCAGAGAGCTGAGTGGGCCAGACTGGTGGTTCCCCCCGCTGTAAACACTGCCATAAATGCATCAACGCCTGCCATAAATGCATCCACGGCTGTCGTAAATGCATTTACAATGGTCACAGACTCATTTATGGCTGTCAAAAACACATTTACAATGGCTGTAAATGAGTCCGCAACCGATGAGGGTGAGGGCGCTTGGAGTGAGATCGGGGGCCAGATTATTTGGCACTGTGGGCTGGATCTGGCCCATGGACCGTATGTTGAGAACCCCTGCTAAGAGTATCTAAATCAGGTAGACTTAGTGCCATTAATCATGCACTCATTATCTCCAAATTTGATGTTCTTGGCAGGACCCCAACATTTCCCCTTCTATTGATGCAGCCTTTAGCCTCTTTTGTGCAGATCTGTAAGAAATAAGTAAAAACCTTTCAATTTCAGTTGACATTAGGTAAATATGTAATTGTCTGGGATGGAGGTTAAAGCAGCTTTTTTTAAAAAAATAATTGGTTAAAATTGACCACTGCTGAAGCAGCACTTCAGTGGTAGTCCGGAGCGTATTTTACCTTTGATTTCATAAATACTTTGTCTACCTTATAATCTTTCACCCCAGTTAGTTCTATAATTTCTTTTTAAACCTTAAATACACTATTTTTGTCAATTTATTTTTTAAAGTGTACATTATTTTTCACTATCACCTCTGTTCACTGCCTCACTCAATTCTTCCTGGCTTCTCTGGGCCCCCTCCTCCCCCTCTCCCCTGGCTTCAATGCTAAGTCTGGTGGGGGCCAGGAGAAGGGGGTGTGTGGAAGGCTCTCTCATCAGGGGAGGGGCCTTCTGCTGTGAGCAATCTCTCTCCAGCACACTCACACAGGTTCCTCCCTCCCCCCTGCCTGTTTGCTTTGTCCTGGGATTCTCTCTCTTTGTTTCAGACAGTTGCTCTCTTTCCTCATCAGGGGGGCTACATTTAGCTGGACAGATGACAGGAAGAAAGGGAAGAGGAAGGGTCAGGACAAGGGAGGGGTGCATCTGAGACAATAGGGGAACATGCAGCAACGCCCACTCCATTCTGGCCCTCCAGCCAGAATGTGAAGCCATTCCAATGCTCTCAGGGTGGAATTCTTTCCCCTGAGAGTGAAAGAACACCTGTATCTGTTTCCCTGAATTCCAGAATAGAAGGGAGCCAGCCACTTCTATGAAGGATGAATGAAATGAATGAAACAAAGCTCTTCCCCTGAGCCTTCTGCAACCTTGTGGCTTACCTGAGAAGTTCCTGAGACAGGAATGAGTTAAGTGCACTTTTGGTCTCTGCCAGACGGATAAGCCATGGATGAAAGGTGTCCACTCATGTGGGAGGGTTCTTTGTCCCTCCTTCGGGCTGCCAGAATGTTGCAACGGGGGAGGCCTTCACACCAACCTCCCCGATGGGTTCACACACAGAAAGATCACAGATATGCATGCACAAACAAACAAACAGACAAACAAGACAGACCCAGAGTCAACTTTTCCTGGGCCTGGAGAGAGATCTCTGAAGACAAAGCCCTCCCAGCTTGTTTTATTAACTGCACAAACACCCACTCCAAGTACCTCTATGTTTAGGAGAGAAATATCAAATGCAGCCCTGCCAAATTTGTTAAGTTTACAAAGGTCACAATAAGGAATAGGCAACTGAAACATAGATTATACCTTTGGGAAAGGTCACTCCAAACGCAGTCATGCCAATTTTAAAAAAAAGTTTATAAAGGTTGCAATAAGGAATAGGCAATTAAGATTTAAGTATCTGTTACAGAGAAGGTCATTCCGTGCCGATGATATAGTCTCAATGGAGCCTTTAGAACAGTGGTTCCCAACATGGGGCCCATGCCCCACATAGGTACTTCAATTTCCAGAAGCCTAAGTCATTATGTTGACTGACCAGTGCTTTGAGGAATTGACTTAGACTTCTGGGAATTTAAGTCTAAAAACCAAAGGATGGGAAAAACTGCTCTAGAACCATCAGTTTTGATCGGTAAAACCCCCTTTAAGTTGGTAATCATGAAGTCTATCCAGAGCAATGTGACGCTAACACACTTGAGAGGAATTGTCTATATAAGCATCCAGAACAACATAGCAGATACCATCAAAAGACATGAGTTTGGCATCCTCCACTTTGAAACCAACACCAGAAGTATCAAAGAAAAAAACCTATCTTAAAAAACTGCGACAAATCAAGACAGACAAACTAGTGAAACAGCTCATCAGTGGTAGACTCCACAGTCTATGGCAGTGATGGCGAACCTTGGCACTCCAGGTGATCTTGGACTTCAAATACCAGAAGCCCAAGTCAGCACTCCTGCTGATTAGGGCTTCTGGGAATTCAAGTTCAAGAACACCTCATTGCCATCATTGGTCTACGGCCTCACAAATGAAGGGACAAGAGAGTATGCCTGGGGTTGATATTGGAGAAAGATGATGTTCCATGTCTTTCTCACCGTGTCTTCCCACTTCTTATATAGTTACCAACATGGAACTATTTGACATAATTGCCAAAAGGTGAACCCCAAAGAGTAAAGAAAAACATACTGAGAGATACAGCTCCTGTCTGTCTGCCACACATAGTATTTAATTCAGCAGACACGAATATTGGGAATTGAATGAAATGAATAGAGGAACCATCACATAAATTGCCATGATGATTGTTCCAGAACATGTGACACAAATTCTATTGTCAGAGTCTCCAAACATTGCCTTCCTACACAAGCTAAGACGCTGAACTTGAAGACTGGAAGGTCGGAGTTCTATTCCCGAGTACTGCATGACAGACTGAGCTCCCATCTCTGTCCCACCTCCTGTCAACCTAGCAGTTTGAAAGCAAGAAATTGCAAGTAGATAAAAAGGTACCACTTTGGTGGGGAGGTAAACAGCATTCTGCATGCTCCGGTGTTGAGGCATGCCTGCCACATGTCCACAGAAATGTCTGCAGTCGCTCTTTGGCTAGAAACAGAGATGAGCACTGAACCCTAGAGTCGGATATGACTGGCTTTCGAGCAAGGGCAACCTTTACCTTTACCCAAGCTACAGTGTGGCATCCTAGTAGTTTAATATATGTATATCATATGTGTAACCTTAAAAGTAATACTCAACTGCTTTCTTTATCAACATTAATATGTTGAAGCTTAGTGTGTGCACATGCACACACATTCTCTTATGTAATCCTTCCCCCCCTTCAAATCTGTGGTATGTTACCAGCATTTTCTATTCCCATCTGTGTCTATTTTTACAACCTAAAATTCAAGCTTGCAGTATAGCAGGCTTTCATCTTCTCAGCCTGTCTTTTTCCCTCTCTTAAAAGGTTGCTATGCCGAAGCATTTTTTTTCTGAATCCTCAAGTGCTTTGGCTTACACAATTAGATAAAATAAAGAATAGAAGCCTAATAGATGTTGGCCTTGGAAAGAACTGAAGAAAAGTTTAGTGCTTTGGGTAGAAAATTACTGACATTCATAATCCTGTTTGGTTGGTAATGCAGGTTTGCATTTTTTCAGAATGTAAATTGAGAACTTTTTATTGTCTGTGTTCATTATGACATTTGGGAGAAGGATGTTTTATTTAAGATTTCTCTTTAACTGCAGTGGCTCAAGTCGCTAAGATGCTGACTGGGAAGCGGAAGGTCAGCAGTTCGATTCCCGAGTACTGCAGGACGGAAATGAGCTCCCGTCTTTATCCCAGCTCCTGCCAACCTAGCAGTTCGAAAGCAAGAAATTGCAAGTAGATAAATAGGGACCACTTCGGTGGGAAGGTAACAGCGTTCCGTGCGCTCCGGTGTCTAGTCATGCCTGCCACATGACCACGGAAACGTCTGCAGAAGCAGACAGCGCTGGCTCTTCGGCTTAGAAACAGAGATGAGCACTGCACCCTAGAGTCGGATACGACTGGCTTTCGAGCAAGGGAAACCTTTACCTTTACCTTAAAAATGATTGTGTAATCATAGATTAATGCTGAATTATAAACCATAGTTTTCTGCATCCCAGAGTAAATAGTATAACTGTACAAGAAAAGTACTTTAGAATTTATTATAGTCTATTTGTATCTGCAGTACATCCTATACCCTGGTCTCATTCGTCATAAAGTAGTATCATTTTTCTTAACACCAGCATGCATTGAGGCCACATTAGTGCAAAATAGGAGTGGTTAGAAAGATTAAACGCTAGCTGAACTGCATTAATGTTAACTGAATGGAACTAATACTGAAACTATTGTGGGAGTAGAAGGGGTGAGGTGTAATAGCTTGATACTAGAAAATGTTTTATTGAGCTGCGGATGTAAAACAAACTGTTATACATCCTTGAATGAAAAGAAGGAACTTGAATGTATTTGAAATATTATAATATCTTATTTTAATTTACAGTGTGCAATGGGACTTATATTTGCATCTTGAATTTCCAGTGTGTGACTTTACATATGCACCTTCATTAGAAGGGTAATGGTTTGTCTCTGAATGTGTTGTATGATGAAAAAGCCTTCTTGTACTCTAATTCAATCTTCCCACATTTGTTATTGTTCTGGGGGATATTGTGAATGTCAGCTCCCACTAGTGCCAGCTGCCATAACTAATAGTGGAAGCTATGGGTGTTGTAATCTAAAATATGAGGGCCTTAGATTGAAGAAGGATACTGTGGTTATAGCATTCAGATATTGTATATGTAATGTTGAAAAAATGCTCTAAGTGCCAATTGAATTCTGCAATGTATTATGCTGCTCTATTTTGAAAAGGCTCTGAAGTGTTGCACTGTCAGTCCCGTCCCGTCCCCCCCCCCCGATGATGACGATGACGACGACGATGACAACAACAACAACAACAATAATGCTGCATTGGACTTTTCAGTAGTTTTCCAAGTCTTTTTCCACAATTTGTTCTTTTCTAATTAAACAGAGTTGGGTAACTTCTGTAAAAATGTTCATGTGTGTATACACAGCAGCTGTTCTACTTTAAAGATATAAGGATGAATCCAGAAAGTGCTAACAGATTTTGAGGAAATTTATATCAGCATTTGCACATTTTCATGATTTGTAGAAGCTCACCTGGTACAGTACTTCTTTTTTGTACGACAGTCTCTTTCAAGTAGCAGACTGAAATATTCTGAGAAGAGGTAACATTGTTGTCCGTTGTAATAAAGCCTCCTTCAGCTTCTTTTTGTTCTGCCGTATCCGAATCAGAATATTGGTGATCCTCATGGTGATTAGATTAGATTAGAAGTTTATTTATACCCCACCCTCTTGGTGCGAGCACCACTCAGAACGGCTTACAGCATAAGGGGAAAAATTTAACAATATGTAATACAAAAATACAATAAAACACATTTCACAGCAAAAATATAAAGTACAGTTTTCAAATTACAAAAGTAAGATACAAGTTATACAATAAGACACCATTTATATGCCAAAATAACACATTACAGGACAGTAGCACAGTGTCCTCTGTCTCACAGTGTCCGCCACAGAAGCCATGAAGACTGTCCTGCGAATATAATGCAGTGGTCCTTCATCTGCCTTCCACATTTCAGTGTGACACCCATACCACTGATCCAGTTCCTCAGTCACTTTCTGATCCTGAGCCCTTTTGGCACACAAAGTCCTCATCAGCCCCAGACCAGTATTGATGAAGTTGCTGCCCTCCATCAAGATGGATTCAAGTGGGATTTAATTCACTTGGGGACTATCACCTTTCACAGAGGACTTGGCCACTCAGGCCATTAGTCCGCAGGGTTGTCATGTTAATTAACCACTGCCTGACACTCGATGTTGATTCGCTGGCAGTATGGTCTACTCTATTACCATATTTATACACAGGGATTTAGGTCTACATATCTGGTCTATTGTTACTCAAAACAGACACCCACTCTATTTATTTATTTTTTTGCACCAATATCTAAACACTTTGGGCTCCTGAGCTCCTTCTCTGCTCTTCACCTGGTGGAAGGATTTTAATTTATCATTTTGTTAAGACTCTAACACTTAGGTTTTGCTGCAACAACTAGTCCCCAGCTCAGAAGTTTTTAAATCATTATACAAGGTATCCCAAAAGTTGCCATACCTTGGATACCTCGGAGTTGTTATTCAGCGAGGAGTTGTTATTCCGTACATTGGTAGACATCCTTGCGACGACATTCCACACATGCAAATGGACTTGAGAAATCAAGTCCACCTGCATGCGGTTTTTAAAAAGTGATTTAGATCTCACATTGCCTGGTAGCTAGGCGGACCATGATGTGTGCCCTTTGCTTTCACCTTGCCCAAGGGATCTGATGGAGGACGCTTTGCTGAGTTTTAGTCGTGGCCTAACATCATTGACAAGAGATGGACAACACTGCCTAGTTCAGTGATGGTGAACTTTGGGACTCCAGCTGTTCTTGAACTTCAGTTCCCAGAAATCTTGATCAGCAGGTGTGCTGACTTAGGCTTCTGGTAATTGAAGTCCATGAACACCTGGAGTGCCATGGTTCGCCATCACGGGCCTAGTTAGACCATTCCATATTGAAAATGGGAAATTGTCACTAAATGTCCCTTTATGTACAAAATATTAATTGTAAAATTTTACGAAATACTGTATTTACAACGTATTATGTCAGGCGTTCTCAACCTTTTCAAGCTGGGGGCCAGGTCACGCTCCCTCAGACACTTTGGGGGCTGGATGACCATTTTGCCCTTCCTCCACCACATGGCACTTCCTGGTATGGTGGAGGCAGTGGGGCCCCCACATGAAATGGCGCCGAGGACTGCATCCAGCCAGTGGGCCGCAGTTTAGGAATCCCCGTTCTATGTGTTGGCCACCTCTTTCTACATACACAGTTTTCTCCTCTACTCATGGCGAACATGTTCCAAGATATCTGTCATGCAATTTCCCCTATGTATGGTGACTTTTAGGACACCCTATATTTTCTTTCCTTCTCTTACATTGTTGAGCTGTTGCCAAGCAGCTAGCATAGGTGTATATTATTTGATAACTATCACTATGAAAGTATTCAAAGAAGTAGCTATGTTACAAGTATGTCAAACAAGCAAACAAAGACAAACCAAAATAAAAGACAAATGGTTGTGTCTTTAAGATTAACTCTTATTTTTTAATATTAGCTTATATGGATCAGGTCCTCAGATAATGACTTGCATACCTATTCATAACCCTATGACCAAGTGAAGATTCAGATAATGGTTTATTAGTACAGTAATAGGACTATCAAGCTGTAAATAATACAGTTAGCAGGTACTGGTGGTGGATCTACAAAGAAACAGCAGCATTATTGACTTGTGCTAAACTGTAGGAATCAATGTAGAGTCACACACTTGGTAATAAAGTAAGAATTGTTTATCAATGTTTAATCCTTTTGGCGTGGTCTGTAACTTGTGCCAGTGCCTTGTGTTAGCGGTCTCCTTCAAGTTTGGTTCTGTACTTGTTTTTGTATGATGGTCTCTTTCAAGTGGTAGACTGAAATGTTGTGTTAAATGGGGAAACATGGTTGTTAGTTGTAATAAAATCAACAGAATCCTATTGTGCTTGTAAGATTAGCACTTTATTATATTATTAGATTTCAGGTACATTGTCTTCAAATGCATGAGGTGTTAAGCTCATGTTGAGAGAGAGATTTTTTTAAGGTGCAGTAATAATAATAACTAGCAGGGGTGCCCGGCTTCGCCCGGGTGGGGTGGGGTGTGTGTGCTATCCTACCTCCTGGGGTTGCGTTGCTCGTGTGCTCCATCTCCTGGGCTGACCTCTGTCCA
The DNA here is from genome assembly GCA_035047305.1 of Bradypodion pumilum. NCBI lineage: Eukaryota > Metazoa > Chordata > Lepidosauria > Squamata > Chamaeleonidae > Bradypodion > Bradypodion pumilum. The sequence goes on from JAWDJD010000004.1 coordinate 242,452,557, forward strand.
CTGGACTCCTGCCCTGCCAGCTGGCCTGCCTGGCCAAGGGGCGGGGCCCTGTGATGTCACATTGGCTGACCATTCCCAAGGGCTGACCAGGTGTGGGCAAGACATCACAAAGGGCATGACATCACAAAGGCCCAGACCTGATCAGCCCTTGTGATTGGTTGAGGACTAAAGGATCAATTTGGGGGGCATAACCCCTCCATGGGCTTCAGGACCCCAACAGTGACCTGCTCACGTGTGCAAGGTACGTGTGTGCCGAATTTCACAGGGTTTGGTCAAGGGGTGTGGCAGTCCATTCCGAATACCGCACCCACACCTCTGCTTTATATAGAAAGATGAGGAAAAAGTTTTCGTGTCAGAAATTATTCTGGGTTGAAATTATTTTTGCTGGAGCATCTCCGCTCAAGGGATGCTCGAATGAGGCTCCTTTCATGTCCCCAAGATTTTTTCCCCACCTAAGTGGTCCCTATTGATCAATTTGCATTTGGAGTGACCTTTCCGAAAGGTATAATTTCTTGATTTCGAACTGCTAGGTTGGCAGGACTTGTGAAAATTGTAAATGATATAGCACCTGGAAGAGCTACAAAACTATTATTTTGTAATAGATTGCAATGTGTTTACTAGTTTTTGAAAATGTGTGCACATCAAATAAATCAGCAGTATTTGGGCCAGAGTGTAGCAGTGTTATGCAAAGGGAAGATTAACAGCACTTAGTATAAAGCTCTGGTCAATTTTCTTCTTCATTCCCAGACACTATCAGCCAAACCAACAAGTAAAAGTGGGGAAGAGGTCATGTTATGTAGTTCTTTCATAACATTATAAGGAGAAGCTTTGTCAGAATAGTAAATCTCGCTGCATCATAATGCATTATCCCCTAATCATCATAGTACCTGTAAAAAGATAGTGATTGCTGAGCTTAATGTAGTGCTTCTTCAGACTCTGTAACTGCTGACATAACATCCTGTTCATTGGCTTTTCACCTGTGTTCTTACTCTCAAGGTGCCAGTAGCTCTTAAAGTATGGGTGGCCAACCTATGGCCTGTGGGCCTAATCCGGCCCGTGCACCTCTAGACCCATGCCCACCACGAGAAGTCACAATATGTCACTGTGGTTGGGGAAATGAGCTTGGGCAGCCAAACCACACAGGCTGGCGACTTCTGGTGTCAGGCAGAGCTTACATCACTGCCTTGGTTTCCAGCACTGGACCAAGAGGTTGTCAAACACCGCAGTTTGGCTACCAAAGCACAGCTGAGAAGCAGCAAAACAAAATCTAAAAACAGAGTGAACATGCTCCGAAAAGCCTCCTGCCACCCTGGGAAGCCGTGGAGGCTGTGCAAAAAGCCGCTAAACCAGCACTATTGCTGCCACCAACAATGAAACCATAAACAGTGGGCGCAGCCGTGCTTCTGGCCCCCACAGCTGAGCATTGTGGTGGGAACTGGCCCCTGGCAGGTAAAGGTTGGGAGAGCCTGTCTTAAAGGAAATGGATCAGGCCTGTGCAAATGTTGTAACATGATAGCAGTGGAGAAGTAATTTGTTTCTTTTCATATCTTCCAGATAACAAGACAAAGATAGAAATAGAGTTTACTACCTAATTACCTGGCCTTGCCTGGATTGTTTTTGTCCTTTAAAGCAAGGATGGCACGGCTTGACTGCGGTTTTACTTTTCCGCCCAGCCGTGTCCCCGGCCCGTAAACGTTAACTTCTATCAAGCCTTTGGTCAGCGAAAGGAGGCCGTGGCTTGAAAGAACTGTATGTTGATGGGCAGGAGACGCCCGCCACTGAAGAAAGCTGTGGCCACTAATCGCGGCCACAGCTTTCTTTAGCAGCGGTGTCGCTCTTTACAGGGGTTTTTTCCCTTTAACGTAGGCCAGCCTTTCCCTCGTGGAAACCTCGTGGGGTGTATGTGGGTCACTCCTGCCTCTCTTCCTTCGTCTCTCTCTTCCCTCACCCGTCCTGCTTCTCCATTGACAGTCACTTACTGTCCTTATCTTTTCCATACACCTGGCGGACCAGAAGTCTCCAACAGCAGTTCCCAACGGCATACACCCCCACAGTGCTGATCTTGCATACCCATTTGCCTTCCACCTACTGTGAAAACTACAGCTGAGCTCAGAGGACTACAGCTGAGCTAGTCAGATGATGTCACAATCTCAACCTACCTGGGACTATGACATCAGCTCAATTACATCACTGGGAAACACACACATTGTATAGATCAATTGCTTCCCAATTTGGGGGCATACCCCCCCATGGGGCTTGTGACCCCCGCAGTGCTGATCTCGCCAGCCCAAGGTACGTATGTGCCAAATTTCAGTGGGATCGGTCCAGGGGTGCGGGAGCCTTTGGAGCACATACAAACATAGATCTCTGTTTTATAGATATAGATTTGCTACTAGAACTCCCTAATTGGAAACTAGGGACTGTAATGGCTTAGTGATTAAGAAGCTCACCTTGTTATCCGGAAGGTTGGCAGTTCAAGCCCTCAGTCTTGCGTGACAGAATGAGTGCCCGTCTCAGTCCCAGCTCCTGCCAACCAAGCAGTTCGAAAGCAAGAAATTGCAAGTACAGTGGTACCTCGCTTAAAGAGCATAATGCGTTCCACGGGATTGCTCTTTAAGTGAGTTTGCTCTTTAAGTGAAGCACCATTGTAAGTGACCAATTGTGATTTCTGGGGGGTGGGGATTGTGAAACCCGATTTAGTTGTTAAACGAGTTTTTGGTTGGTTTTAGTTGTTAAGCGAGGCGACCATTCAGATAAAATTCTGCTCTTCAAACAAGCTAGTATCTTAGCGAGGCGCTCTTTATGTGAGGTTTTACTGTAGATAAATAGGGACCACTTGGGTGGGAAAAGTTCTTTGGGACATGAAAGGAGCCTCGTTTGGGCATCCTCTGAGCGGGGTTTTTCCAGCAAAAATCCTTTCAACCCATAAAGCACCTTTGCGTGCTTTTGACACAATATATTTTTTGAAACTATGGAAAATGCATCTAGCGTGGCACTAAAGCTGGATGTCCTCCTTGGCTCCTCTCAATATTTTATGATATATAGCAGGGAAAGAAATGAGTACAGGCAGGTCAGAATACAGAGTTGTAAGCTGGTAATTATGTTGTAGGGGTACCAAGAGAAGGAGTAGCAATCGCAAAACCTCAAAACGATGCTAAAAGAATGTGGCCCAGTACATCACTGTCTTCAATACTGAGGCACAGCAATAACTAAAAATAGAAAATATCAAAATAATACCTAAAAATAAACTTTTCATTGACTTTAAGTTGAATGGTTTGTATCAACCATAATCTTTTATCACAGAAAAGATGTGATGATAGAAACATCTAAAACAGATATGTGATTGGTTTTTCCTTTAAAAAATAATAATTGACTGGTTACATTGAGTTATGTACATGTACATGATATACACGTAAGCATGTAAGCACATAACAAGAGAGAAATGTCATCTTCCCTATTTTTAAAAGTGTCTTTTTATCTCTCAGCAGAAAGCTATAGCACAGTGATTGGATGTTTCAAGACCCAGTGGATTTTAACATCAAAGAAAAGTAGCAACAGGCCTTTACAAGTATTCAGTAAGTAAGACTTCTAGTTTAAACTTCTCTCATTTTTTTGTGTACTATTAATGTCAAATGAATTGGACATGGCAGTAAAAAGGAGTAAAATGATTTCCTCAGAATTTACAGCTTAAGGAGCCTCCCTACCTTCCAGTGTTCTGGAAGAGCTTTGTTCCTGGGATCAGTGGGAGGACATAAGCTTGAGAAATGAAGAGTTTCTGACAGCGTCTTGGCAGTTTTCAGTTGTGGTACTAGAATCCTGGAACATTTTCCCTGAGGAGGCATGCTTAATCTGTATCCAGGCTCAGACAGATTGTCTTCTCATTGACTATTGAGGTTCCTTCTGAGCACTTTGGTAGCATGTACCTTGAAGGTCACATTCTGAATTGGCTATTTTTATCAGGTCAAGAGGATGTTGGTCTTGCCCATAAACAACTTCCTTGTTATAAGCTTAGTTTGGGTAAATTTTAGCTTGTAGCTGTTTAGTTCTTTTGCAACATTTGTGGTTCAGTTAAAATGATCTGCTTTTAGAGACTGAGCTGCTTGAAATATGAGACTTTTTGGAGAGTTTTCAGTTGATAGGGTTGATGATGGATGTGTTGATGCTCTGGTGGTTCTGTGGGGTGTCAAGGTGACTCAGGAACTGATGTGATCAATTTTGATTGTCCTTTTCCACAGGATAACACTTACTTGACTCATTGGTTCACCAATGAGAGCCTGGATTATGAAGCAGATCAGATGACATCTGAGATGCAAATGATAAACATAAAGCATATTCAGTGGGATGTTTTACAATTTATTCTGAACAAGGATAACAGCAAAGAATTACCTGGCTACTACACAGGCATCATCATCATCATCTTGGTTTCCTTAATTTTCGTGTATCATAGGACTGCAGTGGCTCAAGTGGCTAAGATGCAGACTGGAAGGGGTGATGTCAGCCATTCAATTCCCAAGTACTGCAGGACAGAATGAGCTCCCGTCTTTGTCCCAACTCCTACCAACCTAGCAGTTCGAGAGCAAGAAATTGCAAGTAGATAAATAGGGACCACTACGGTGGGAAGGTAAACAGTGTTCTGTGTGCTCCGGTGTCTAGTCATGCCTGCCACATGACCACAGAAACATCTGCAGAAGCAGACAGCGCTTAGAAACAGAGATGAGTACTGAACCCTAGAGTCGAACATGACTGGCTTTTGAGTAAGGGCAACTTTTACCTAAGCAGCAAAACTACAACTTCCAGAGCCCACTGTGCCCAGGTCATGCTCTTCTGGGCACAGAGACTGCTGTGAGCCATAGTCTTGCTGCTTGTTTAGGTTCTATAGAGAGTGCTTCTCAAAGAGCTGTCACTCCCAGGAAGCTCTGTGACAGCTTTTGTTTTTCAGATTAGGAGCAGGAAACAAATGTTGGAGACTCTGATGCAGTGTTGAAAGTAAATACTCCTTAGGGTAGTGAAATCTAGGATGCTGCATAATTCTGTATTCTATCCCAGGATTGTCTTCTCCGCTTCGGAGGTCTGGTGGATCTCAGCTAGGACATTTTTGATTGTGGGATCTTGGTCTACAGTGTTGTCCTAGGACAGTGATGGCAAACCTTGGCACTCCAGGTGTTATTGGCCTTCAATTACCAGAAGCCCAAATTGGCACTCCTGCTAATCAGGGTTTCTGGGAATTGAAGTTCAAGAACATCTGGAGTGCAAAGGTTTGCCATCACTGTCCTAGGAAGATTCAGCTGGTAATACGTTTGAAGTAGTTTCTTTTGACATCAGGTGAAAATTATCTTCACTTTTCCTGGGACTACGTCTTAATGTTAAAGGTACTATGGAGCTACTATTTTGATATTTTAATTTATGGGTCTAAATATTGAACTGTTCAGAGGAGTTAAGAACAGGAAGACTATTGCCATGATGTGACAGATAGGCTTTGACCTGGTCCTTGCCCTTGGGGCTCTCCCATTCCTGCCGAGCGACTTTTACCAGCCTGCCCTATGGAACTTCCCTAAAGACTCCGAGCTCAGGAGGCCTAAATGCCGTCCTGCATATCCTGCAGCAACCTGGGGCTTACCTGTATTAGCAGAGCCCAGCAAGTATTATGGAGATTATTGTATTAAATGTGGTAGCGTGTGGCTTATGGCTTAACTCTTGTCTTACCCTCTCTTCCAAAGAACAGCCATTGTTGATGAATTAAAGATCTTTATTGTTCTTGAAGCATTTTGAAGAAATAACAGTTCACTTGTTGGTTCAGGATACAGAATTACAGTATACAAAAATACTAATCAAAAAGGACAGTTAGGAAAATCCACACTCAGGCCTTCCTCCAGAAACGAAAGGAAAACCTGACTACTTCTAAGTAATCATGTTGGGTAGGGCTAAGGACTTTGGTGTAGCCCCCAGAAACCCCAAACTCGAACTCCACTAGTACTTGAACTAGAACTTACTCCCAAACCCATGTGCCTATAGGAAAGACATGAGCTTGGTCCTCCTAATTAGCATACAGCCAATTAGAGCCCAGGGTTTGTATAAACAACCACTGGTTCCCATAACAATTGTCTGGTGTTCCCAGGCTCTGGATGTTGACATTAACGGACATTCCAGACATCGGGAAGAAGGCAAAACATAGGCCTGAAGCGTTGAGAAGCTTCTTCTAATCCCACTTGGTTGATAAACACAGCAGAAGGAATTATGAGGCCTTTGCAAAGAAGCAAAGCTACATTCTAATACAGTTTAAAAACCAAAGAGAATCCATATTGAATAACTTGTGACCCATTTCATCACACATAATGATAGCCAATATCCGGAACGGATACGGCAGCTGAAGAAGAATTATTTCTACTGTATTTGTATTTATTATTTTGGATCCCCCCCCCCAATATTGCATTGTAAGATGCTTAGAGTTGTTCTTTAGGGTTGAAGAGCAGGATGCTCAAAGTCCTAAATAAATTTTCCTATGTGTAATTTTCTGTGTAAACTAGTAGTCAAACAAGTTTTGAACACCTTGCTGTTATAAAAAGCTTCCATGCAGAGACTATCATGGAATGGGCTCTCCATATTCATATACCAATTTACAGGTTACGTGATAGTGGAGAGGTGGTATATCATGGGAGTGGGAATTGTCAGATGTTTCAGAGAGAGTCTTATGTGGGTGGTCTTAAATATAATCCTTATTGCACAGAGGTGATCTCATATTAAAGATTTATCACAGGATGATTGTCACAAGAGGATACAATATGTCTGTCTTTTCCTACTAAAATTAATTATGGAGACTTTCTTTTTGCTCAAAGATGGATGTGGCCAACCTATGGCCTGTGGTACCATTTCATGTGGCCCGTTGCCACCCTTGCCCCTAGCAGAAGCGGAAGCATTTACGACAGCCATAAAACCCGCCCACATCTGCTGTAAACACTGCTGTATATGCACCCACATGGACATGTTTTATGGCAGCGTTTGCGGTGGGAGAAACCACAGCTCAGCTGTCAAAGGGGCGTGGTCTGGCCCATGGCGCGAAAAGGTTGGGAACCCCTGCTCAAAGATAAGAACTGTTTGGGCCACTTTAGGGACTTCATAGTGTTGCTTTGCTATGGTAAATTAGGACAGTTTCTTTAGAAAGAACAGTTGGCAGAGGTTTCAGATTTTCAAGGATTGCCTTAGGTATTTGCTCTCCTGACACAGCAGCAGCAGCTTGTGAAAAATAGTCATTCTATTTCACATTAGTGATGTCAGCCATATGCTTTGGCTCAAGTTCAGTAGGAGTTCACAACTAGAGTAGGCCTATGGAATCAGTTAGGATTTGGTGAGTTATTTATAAATTCAGTTAATACAATGGGCCTACTCTAGTTGTGACTTACTGCTAGATTTCAGCTTATGTGTTTTGTGACTCTGAAATAGGCTTACGTAGAAGGTTTATTCCTGCCTCTTACAAACTCGTGTGCAACTGTGTGTTTTGCTGCCTTTAAAACTCACCAAAAGGTGCCTTCATTTCGGTGGTTTCACGGCTGGCCTAGACACGGAAGAAGAGGAAGAATAGATTGGAAATCAATCAGACTGAACATTATACAGTGGAACCTTGGTTAACATAATTAGTGCATTCTCTAGGACATTTCTTATAGCGAAAATTACTTTAACTGAATTTCCTATAGGAATGCATTGAATGCGGTTTCCCATAGGAATACATTAAAAACCAAAATACTTTAACCAAAACGTGGTTTCCAAATGGAATGCATTGAAAACCAATTAATCTGTTCTGGAAAAAAATTACAATTTTAATGTTAACTGAGCCGTTAACTGAGGTTCTACTGTACTTATAAAATTTATTAATGCCTAAAGCTGTTTTAGCTCTTTAGTAGTTATGGTAAATGTAAAATTCAGCCTTGCTTGAAAGCCAGTCATATCAGACTCTAGGGTATGGTGCACATCCTCATTTACAACCAAAGAGCCAGCACTGTCTGTATCTGCAGACATTTCCGTGGTCATGTGGCAGGCATGACTAGATGCCAGAGCGCATTGAACACTGTTAACTTTCCCACTGAAGCGGTTCCTATTTATCTACTTGTGATTTCATACTTTAAAACTGCTAGGTTGGAAGGAGTTGGGACGGAGCTGGGAGCTCACTCTGTCGTGTAGCACTCTGGTCTCAAACTGCTGTCCTGCCAACCTTCCAGACGTCAAGTTCAGCGTCTTAACTACTAAGCCACTGCAATCCTCAGTAGTTATGTCTGTAGTCAAATAATGTGTTTAAGTATGACTCTTGTTTAATTTTTATCATATGTAAAAGAACAGAGAAGATGTAGCAAGTTGCTATACTGTACATGATAGCCATCTTTCATTACATGGTGCTACTTTGTGATTTAATGTTAATATATTGATTAACTAAGACACCTGAGATTGTGCATTGTTGTTTTTTAACTTGAAGAGAACTTGATTTCTGTTCTCGGTGCCTGCTGGAATATCATGTAATCTTATATTTTAATTTAATTTTAATGCACTAATCAATAGTGGTTTCACATTTATTGACAGAAGAAATCTTGCCTGCTATCATTTTTTATGGATGAAGAATATGAGAGTTTATTGATGCAGTAAAAACTAGGTCATAAATCACTATCTCTTTACTTTTCTATCACAAGTAGATATACTAGCCCTGTGGGTTTTTTCCATCATGAATTCCAGATGAGACAAAATATATAACAGAAATGTGATAAATCCAGTGAAGCCCTAATGTGGAGTAATGCTTTGTCTTTTTTATGAGACTGATATTTTTTCCCCTTTTTGCAGATTTTTATACTTATTATGCTGAATGAGATATGGGTAAACTACACCTTCTTTAAATGTTACTACAGTCATTGAATCAGTGGGGACTTGTTGGGTCAACACCTTTGTAAATGCTAATTTACATAGCAAGTCACAACTAGAGTTGTGAATCAACTCTATTTGAATCAATGGAAGGTATGGAGGGGTTGACCTACTAAATCTGCACTGCTTCAGTGAGGCTGCTTTAGTGTGACTTACTTCAGTGAGCAACAATATTTCAGCCATACAATATCTCCCCAAAACTAAATAGAGGGAAGCACAAGAACGTAGCAGCTCCATGAGTTTTCTTCTTCCTGAATTAATTTGAGAGGATAGGGCAGTGATGGCAAATTTTTTAGAGACCAAGTGTCCAAACTCAACAGGCTGCCATCTGCACCACAGAGGGGCGGGGTGAACTCTGTGCTGGTAAGTGGGAGGAAGCGCTCCCATTGGGTTGCTGGGCAGAGGGGTGGGGTGAATTCTGTGCTGGGGTGAGGGAGGAAACACACTCATTGGATTGCTGGGTAGTGGGGCCGGGTGAACTCTGTGCTGGGACGATGGCACATATGCCCACAGAGAGGGCTCTGAGTGCCCCCTCTGGCACACGTGCCATAGGTTTGCCACTACTGGGATAGGGCAATGGAAATGATGTCATTCCCAAAAATGAGTATGTACAGTAAAACCCCTGCTTATGAAAAAAGTCAGTTCCGTAGGCTTTTGCTTAAATCGTTTTTTATGTAACACAAAGCAAACCCATAAAGAAAAATATTTTTTTACATAACTCGAAGCAAACCCATAGGAAATATGAAATTTTATGTAAATAGAAGCAAACCCACAGGGAAATGAATTTTTACATAACTCGAAGCAAACCCATAGTAAAAAGAATCTTTATGTAACTCGAAACAAACCCATAGGAAATCGTGTAAATTGGGACATGGATTTAGCACAAAATCATTATGTAAGTTGAATATTATATAACTCAAGACATATGTAAGTCGGGTTTTTACTGTACTGATAGTTTGTCTGATGGGGAGAATTTAACTTTTCTGATTCTTAGAAGGTAGTTCTCTCTGCTTCAAGATTTCTTGCTTGCCCTAGAACGTTATTCTTTCTAGCTTGCGACTCTAGAGCTTATTCAATTCATTCTTCTGTAGTCATTTGGTATCTGTTTCCACTCAAGTTGGTTTCAGACCAGAATAGTGACTGCTGACAGTTTTTTCAGTCAGTGTCACACAGTAGTTTCAGAAATAAATGATGTGTCAAATTGAAAGTACATGGAGGTGATATTTTAAAGACTAGCTTTATCTGATGACTGGAAAAAGTTCTGTCCAAATGTACAAAACAAAGAGTAATCTGCAAGCAGGAAGGTTGGGGAGTGGGGACAGGGTAGAGAATGAAGTAGAAGAAAGCAAATTATGTCCCTTCACAATCTGACCTTTCTTAGTCTCATAGGTGGGCTACCTCTACTTTTCTTCTTTTCAATGCCTAACCAAGGACCTAAGAACTGTTAAGGTAATGTCTAAATGTATAGGCAGTTCCTAATAAAGCTGTTTTGGTAGAGTTAGTATGTTCAACTCCAATAGGTCCAACAGCAACATAAATGTTGAAACAGGTGCTTTTAATTATAACTGGGAACAATTAATAAGCTGAAATCCATTTGTGTACAATTATGCTGGTTAGGCCTGATGACGTCATAAGCAATGGACATATTTTGTTAATAAAAAGTCCCCCCCCCCCAAGGTTCCTTGGAAAAACTGTCACTGATGTTGGGACGAGTGGCATTAATTTTGGGTCATTTAAGCTCTCCTCCCTCGTCTTCAAAAGCTTCTCCAGGATTAGGAGGGATCCTAAGGGATCCTAGGACCTTGGAAGAGTGGGGAGAGGAAACTTTATTAGCAAAATGTCGCCATGGTTTATGACAGCCTCAGGCTGTATCGTTGATGTTTTCTTTTTTCAGTCCTGTCAAGTTTATCTTTGTGACTTCATGTATGACCTTATCTGGAGATAATGTCAAAAGTTTAAATATAAGGCCCTCCCTCAGTGTAAGATCCTGGACAAATGCCATCACCCTACCCCACTCCATTACTGTTTCCCCACCCCAGGCCCTGCTTGGGTGTATTAACTTTGTGAAGGAAGTTATCTTGAATTGGTAAAGCAGAAATTTCCCTGATACCAAAGTAGAAAAAGGAAGTCATTGGTTTCAGTCACAACAAAAAGAGAGGAAATATTTTCATTGCTATAAATGAACACAGACATGTCCCTGTTCTGCTATATGTCATATCTTTGGAAAAACATTCCCCTTTTCTTGAGATTTTTTATCTGAGGGTTTTTGATGGCTACATTCAGTTCAACCTCAGTCCATAGGTATTACCTATTCTTTTAAATGGATCTGACTTTGACAATTTGTTGTATTTTATATATATTCTCTTTCCACTTCTTCCATAAAGCTACATTTTGACAAACAAAAACCATATGTAAGGAAGAAAAGTACTGTATAATTTTAACCAGCCTTTGTGTCAGTTGGAAACAATCTGTTACTTTTCTGTTGTGTGTTTAAGCCCTGCAGCTTCTCTTCCTAGGCATACCTGCCAGTATTTTAATCTAAAAATAAGGAGTCCTGCAGAAGAAAAATAAGATACACCTCCTAACTCCATTGAAATGTTCTGGTACAGGGAGCTTATTTTGGCAGTGATGGGGGAAAAGAAAAAAGGAAGGGAGCACAACATCACACCAATACAAAAGACTTCACCGCCCCAGAGAGCGGTGTATACTGCCCCAGAGAGTGGTATAGATGTTTCTCCTCTTAAACAGGAAATGCTGTTATGAGCAGAGTCCAAGCAATTTTGCTGAGACTCTTAAGTTAATGTAAGGTAAAGGTAAAGGTTTCCCTTGCTCGAAAGCCAGTCGTATCCGACTCTAGGGTGCAGTGCTCATCTCTGTTTCTAAGCCGAAGAGCCAGCGCTGTCTGCTTCTGCAGACGTTTCCGTGGTCATGTGGCAGGCATGACTAGACACCGGAGCGCACGGAACGCTGTTACCTTCCCACCGAAGTGGTCCCTATTTATCTACTTGCAATTTCTTGCTTTCGAACTGCTAGGTTGGCAGGAGCTGGGACGAAGACGGGAGCTCATTTCCGTCCTGCAGTACTCGGGAATCGAACTGCTGACCTTCCGCTGTTAACTGTTAACAGATACAACTCTATACAGCAATTTTTACTAGCTTTAAACCCATCTAGGTTAAACCTCTGCTTATCCAGTATGGGAAGGTAAGAATCTCTTCTCTTTGGCTCATTCCCATACTTTTACAACACAGTACTGTTGACAAAGAAATGAGAGGGGGGAGATCATCAAGGAGAAGGCATGAGCAGCAGCCAAGAAGCTTAGAAGTCTACATTATGTTCCATTCAGAAAATGGAAGCATCATGTCTATACTCAGCCACAGGATTTCAATGCAAATGAATTTCAATTAAAACAAACAGGTAAATTAACATTGTAAGACTGCGGGATCTATTACATTGAAAAGCACCGGTGACAGACCAATTTTGAGAGTAAGATTGATTTGCATCATTTTCCTTCAGGTTCTTTCTTTTTGAGCCAGGTTAAGAGAATAATCAGACTGAAAAGAACAAACTGCGTTGATACTGGGAGAGGTTTTTCTGGACTAATAGCAAATCTTGAAGCACATTAGGTTAGAGCCATGGTCCTCAATTCAGGGGAGCTATCTGAATTTTAAGGAGGGCAATTTGGAAGCTTGTTTAGACCAAGTTAATCACTTTTTGAATAATAAGAATTATATGTCACAGGTGGGGCATCAAGAATTTAGAGGTGCTTAGGTGGGGCATGGCCAAAAAAAAAAGGTTGGGAACCACTGGTCTAGAGGAAGGCATGATTAGAAAGAGAAGATCTAGCTGTCAATGATAAAGATAGAATTTTATTGCAAGAATTAGCATTAGATCTATGGAGAATTAGATCTATGGAGTCCGATAATTTGCATTATACTCTTGTAGTTTAGACTAGAACTAATGTCTTTCAATAGACTTTGTGTTCTGAACCATTAAGAAAAATTCTGGTTTTTCTTTAGCAGCCTCTGTTGAATTTAGTTTCTCTAGCTGGCCGTACATTAATGTTATTCTGATTTATTGTGGAGTTTTGGTTGTCATATAGAATGAAAGAATTAAGGAACAAAATTGGAAAAGGGTAAGGAAGGCAAATGAAGTGTCAACTTCAAGAAGGAATAATACTAATACTAATACTAATACTAATACTAATACTAATACTAATACTAATACTAATAATAATAATAATAATAATAATAATAATAATAATAATAATAATAATAATAATAATAATAATAATAATAATAATAATAATAATAATAATAATAATAATAATAAATTTATACCCCACCCTCCTGGTGCTAACACCACTCAGGGTGGCTTACAACATAGAGGAAAAAAATTAACAATATATCATACACAGTATACAATAGAAAAATACAATAGTACATTATACAGTGTGCAAAAATCAGTCTACAAAGCAGCACATAATCACTTCCTTACAGTCCTGACAGTGCTCAACATCTTGGCGTTGGCATTGGCAGTGGCCGCAACAGTTCTTTCATGGCTGTGGGAAGCCGGCATAGATGCCCCTGTTCACCCCAGGCATCAGGACCGAGGGAAGGAGCTCCGTGTCTTGGCGGTGGCATTGGCGGCGGTGTTGGCTGCTGCTGCAAAGCGACCCCAGGTGCCGAGGATCTTCTTCCTCCCAGCCTAACCGCCGGGCGAGCGGCGCTAGCAACAGTACTGCAAGATAAAATACACAGTGCTTTAGAATGATTTGATAATACCTGCTGCTGTTCATTTTAACAAACATCATGGCCAATATATACATCAGAACAAATCTTAAAGGGTTCTATTGAAATTTTAAAGTTATTTTTAATAAAATATATATAGGAACAGTTATCCAAAAAGCATAGCTTTGGGGAAATGTTTGCAGCTATAGTATATCTCGCAACTCCTCTTCTCTTACTTAATGTATCCAGAGGGATTAGTTTTGCTGCATAGCTAGTGTAGGTGGTTGGAAGGATTGGACTGGGAGATGCAGATGGTGCAGCCTCACCTGGAATGTTGGAACATGTAAAGGTACATGACAATCTCCACAGATACCAGACAATCTAGTTTATGTCCCTCCATCTTGCTAAACAAAAACAGTGGGACATGTTTCTTCCTCAACCAGTGCATGTAAGACTGCCCCATCATTTTTTGTACTAGTACTTCTTGATAAAAAAAGTTTATGGAAATGGATTCTGTTTTGTTTTCATTTCAAATTCCGACATTTAGAGCCAATGTCCATGCTAGAATGAGTGTAGATTTTCATTCTGTTTGCTGGCATATTTGAATATCAGAAATACTGCAGCTCTTTTGGATATGATTCCAACCAGGATTTTCCTATCCCCCCCCCCCCCAAAAAAAAAAAGTAAGCTGCTGTCGTGATGCTAAGATCAATAAATCTCAGGGAATTAGGCCATATGTTTTCAGTTGTATTTTGAAAAGGCCTATGAGATGTACGGTTGTAGATAGAAAGGTAAAGAAAAGAAAAGAATGAAAACAGTCTACTGTACTTTATGTAGTGGATATTTCTTGTGCTATTTCTCATTTGATGCCATAACATGTGCTTTGATTTACTCAAACTCTTGACTTTCACCAAGAGTATTTTGTATGACTGTTGCTTGGCATAGTCTTCACAGCTAAGAATCTTTCTAAACATTGGGGCTTTGGGGAGCAGTGATAAAGATTAGACAATCAGCAATTGATTATGGCAAATTTATTTCATCCTTTCCTCCCATTTCATGAATAAGCGAAAGGAGCTAGTGACATTTTAAAGAGAGATCTTCAGTAGATATTTCACATTTCTCAAGCTGGTGACCAAAATCTTGCTATGCTAATTGGTCTCTCTTCCCTGCCCAACTTCATTCCACCAGCCTCTGATGTTAGTGACATCAGTAAAACAGAACAGAATTGGCCATTTGAATATTGTTGAGTTAGTGACTGGAACAAGCAAGTGTCTTGTAAGGGCTCCAAGATATTTCTGCTTTGATTGGGAAGATATTGAGCGAGTATGCTTCTCACCTCTATGCTCTTATAACTAGCTGTGGGGGAGGCTTCCTTTGTCTTTGGTACAGTAGGCATAAACCAGACTTTATGTGTTTGTGTGGGTTTGACTTTCTAGAGTTGAGAGGCAGAGACTTTGTAAGGTTGAATGTGAGGGGAGAAAAGTAATACGTAATGTGGTTAGTTACTGTTGTGTCCCTGGAACCCGAGTCCAATGAGGAAGACTTTCTGCCAGCACCTCAGGCCCACTGGTAGCATGGAACTGCCTTCTCTTGATCAAGTTGATCAAGAAATGACAGGGGCACAGCCAGCAAATGCTGAGGCTCCAAGTGTCAGTGAAGAGGAGGTGGAAACCAAGTACATCAGAAACATGCAGGTGACAGCTGCGCAATGAGCTACAGGTGCAAAGAAGAGAGGCAAGGGCTCATTTGCAAAGACACCCCCCCCCACCTGTGATCCCTGAACCCTCTTAAGGAGAAGACTATACCAGCAGAAGCCTTGTCGGAACAATCTTTATGCATCCCAACTCTGTGCCACTCAAACCTGTACCTCTTGCCTGCTTGCTAACCCTAGACTCTCTACCTGGAAACCTGACTACTCTTCTGGATCAACCTTTTGTCTTAGTTCTTCAACAACCTGCTTCCGAACTCTGCTCTTCCTGACCAACAATTCTGCCTCAACCTTCGGACTGTTGTAAGACGCTGCCTCTTGCCCCTACTCCTTGTGCAGTGGCTGCTAGCCAGCCTGCTCTGCTGTGCAGGGAGGGGCACAACAGTTACATAGTTTGGATTAGTAAATAGATTGGCATGTATAACCATTTGCCTTTGTTGTCCATTTTACTCCCCCCTTTGTATATTGCTAGCAGGCCTGGTAGCCAGACATAATTAATTTGTGTCAGCATTCAGGAAGAATTTTTATTAAAACAATATTCTCTGTACTAATAGTAGACTCATTCTTAGAGTGTGCTTATGTAACCAAAACGGTAGAATCTACCCACAAGACTAGGGTTACCATCAGGCTTATGGAAAGTTTTGGGATTTGCAGATTTTAAAATAAAATAAAAGTCTTCAGAAAAAAGAAACTTTCATACTCTAGAAATTGAGCACATTCAACGATCCTAGAATGCTAAATGGTTGGGGTGGAGAGGAATTTTCAGGGAAATGGAAGTTCCCGGGAAAGTAGCAGAATTGATTTGCATCCTGAACAGGAATAGTAGACGAGCCAAGAATGGGTAACACTGACAGATTTAAGAGCCAGCTCCCTACTTCAGGATATACCACCCATGCAACAATAGCTGATTTCTATGTGGGGACCTTGCTTGGGGAGAGTGGAGTTAGTATTTGTAGTAAGGGCACTCAGGGCTGCACCAAGAAAAAAAGGTTATAGCTCATATGAGGTCAGTAGGTTGCCCCTTGCCCATTTTTGCTGTGCCACAGCATTTTGTTGAAGGTCTAAGTAGCTAATTATGCTAACATTCACAAAGGAATTCTATTTGGAAAAGTTCCATACTACTGCAGCTAGAGGTGTTTGTCTTGGAAGATAGATTTCTATAGTCTTTTGATGGCTTGAAAAATAAGATGGATGGATTGAACTCAGAAGCTAATGCAGTCACTGCTTAGAGTTCTGCCAGACATATTTCACAAAGCAGTGCTATTTTCTTTACTAAATGTCATGTATCTTGTGTATGGACTCTTCAGACAACAATGTCATACCTGTCAACCTTCCCGGATTGGCCGGGATTTCAGGGGTTTTGGCGCCAATTTGCGCCATTTCCCGCCCCGTGCTGCCAAAACCCCAGAAGTTGGCAGCGGCGGAAAGGAGGTACTGCGCAGCCCTTCTGCACAGGTCACCTTCTACGCATGCGTAGAAGGATTTTACGCTTGCTTAGAACCTTTCTACGCATGCGGAGAAGGCTACG